>PVKA01030223.1:0-12695 GCA_004027165.1 Ctenomys sociabilis
AAAAAAAAAAAAAAAAAAAACAGCCCCCCAGCCCTGAGAGCCAAGGCTGATCATCAGTCACATTTTCCAGTCAAGGCCCGGCCCCTGGGACTCTGAAGGTGAAGACAGCACCACACTAGCCTTGTAAAATGAAAATTCCACCCTGGGCTCCTGACAAGGCCTGCTGTGGCGGCCTTTGGCCAGATAGCCTTGAAGGCTTCAGGTCTAGACACCCAATTGCATGCGGGGGTGGGGGATTGTACCCAGGGTCCTATGCATACCAGGCAAGCACTCTACACTGTGCTAGGCCCCAAGCCCCTTTTTTCTTTATGAGAGAGGGTCTCGCTATGTAGTTTAGGCTGGCCTTGAACTACATAACCTGGGTTGACCCCAAACTCAGCCTCCTGAGTTCTAGGGTTATGGGCATATGCCACCATACCAAGCCACAAGCTCTTTTTCTAATTTTATTTTGGAATGGTGTCTCACGAAGTTGCCCAGTCTAGCCTCAAAGTTGTGATCCTCCTACCTCAGCTTCTAGAGCAGCCAAGAGTTACGGGTGTCAACCACTGCACCCACTTCCACAGCCTTTTTTCCTCAGAAGTTACAAGTGCCTCAAATCTGAGAAGCATCACAGACTGACGACATAGATAATGGGGCAGGACAGGGCTTTGAGTCCCAGTCCCCAGAAGGGATGCTGTGAAGTATAAGTGAGGTGATACAAGTAAAATGCCTAGAACAGGTTCTGGCAACTGGTGTGCTCAACAAATCCATGGTGGGCTTGCTGTCTCCCCACAAATCCACTCCACTGTCATGACCCCTTTCTGGTCGAGCTGGCCAGCCTCTCCCACACCCTTCCCTCCCTCTGCACCAGCCAGGGCTGAGTGGCTTCCAGCTCACCTCCTCACTGCTGCTGAGTCCTTTTCAGTTGTCTCTACCTCTCTTACCCAAGTGCTTAAGTCCAAGGGGGTCATCACTGCCTGTAGTCAACACTCTTGGATCTGATGACTGCTCAAAACATAAATACACATGGCAGTTCCATTCTGAAGGGCCAGACTGAAAAGACAGGGAACGGAACTTCCTGCTTTTATTCTGAATTTTCCTCAGCCCACCCTGATGATTATAGGGCTTGGGAGCTTGTGACCTCATGTACAACATCCTAGCCCCAGCTGCCCTCTTAGAGCTGTCTCCTCCAGTCTTCCTGCACTCTCATCCTGTGTCCTTATCACACCAAACTCCACACAGCTCCCTAAAAGCATGCAATGACTCCTACTCCCTACGCTCTGGCCTTGCTCAACCGTGAGGACATTAGCAAGGTTCCATTGCTCAGTGTAGCAGGCCCAAAAACACAGTACATGTCCAGTATAAATGCAGTGATTTGCTGGTTAACTATGCACTTGTGTACCTGCTACACCTACCCAAGAAGAGGGGCCAGGTAGGTAGTTTGGCTGGCACATGCCTATTATTCTAGTGCTGGGGAGGCTGAGACTGGAGCTGGATAGCGAGACCCTGCACCAAATGAATGAACGAATGAACGAACGAACGAACATTTAAAAAAAAACACCCAAGAAGGAACGCATGACTGCTGCTCATGTTAATCAGGAGCTGAGGGCCAGAAAGATAGTTCAGCAGACTAAGCGCTTGCTTAGGCAAGCCCAGGAACAGGAGTTCGATCCGCAGCACCACATGCTGCACCAGCTCTGCCCCCAGGCACACTGAGCCAGCCACCAAGACCCAGCATGGTGGCGTACACCTGTAATTCCACTATTAGGGAGGCTGAAAACAAGAGGACCACTACAAGCTCAAGTTGCATAGTGAGATCCTGTATCATATACAAAAAAAAAAAAAAAAAATCAGGAGCTGAAGCAGCAGTAGAGCTTTCACTATATTATTTCTAAGTGCAACTGTATAACAGTGCACACCAAATGGACACAGTGTACGCCTGGCACATGCCTATAATTTCAACACTCAGCACTCAGGAGGCTGAGGCATGAGAATTGCTGCAAGTTCAAAGCCAGCCTGGGCTATGTAATGAGTTTAATGTCGTAAGCACTTGGGTAAGATTTATAGGACCAGAATGGGGTATGCAGTAAGACTGTCTCCAATACATCAGTGCCTCTTCTCTTGAATCCCAGACTTGTGCAACCAGGACTACTGAATATAAGTCCTGGCAGATCTCTCTGGAACCATGAACAGAACTGTCTAAGAATGCAGAGACAAACCTCCTTTCCACTCAGAAGACAGAACAGGTGCTGGAACTTAAGAAAAAGAAAGGAAAAGAGGTCACAGCAGCCTGAGCCAAAGAAACCCTGTGCAAATGCTATACAGGGAGGTGGTGGCGAGCAAGCAGGCTGACCCTTGGGAACAGGGCTGTCAGTGCACAGGCCCAGAACGACCTTCCCATGGGCCTGCCAGCCTCCCTCTTCTGCCTGGCACAGCTGGCCCTGCCGCTCTCACAGCAGACCCTCGCTTCTCCTGGGTCAGAGAGGACGGGTGTGCGGGCTTTCCATCAGCAAAACACTCACCAGGAGGCCAGCACTGGGGAGGGAGGAACACACAAAGGGAGCAAGAGTGAGCAGTGCTGAGGAGAGCCAATGCGAGCCAGCAAACGGGCAAGGGAGTGACTCATCAATAAGCATCCATCACATTTAACTGTAAGTGCCCCATGGGGCCAATTCAAGGCAGAGGCTTGAGCTGGCACTGGGCCTAGGCCCATGGAGGCACTGGAATATCTGTGCTAACCAGACCTGCATCTGACTCAGCCACAGCCCTCTGCCACCCTGCCTGCCAAACACAGCTTTGCAGCTACAGATGAATGCCCTGGATAGTGTGAGGCAGAGAAGTTTTCTACTCTGAGACTCAGCTCCCACAAGCTGGTTTGCTGTGGGCAGTCCAGGGATAAGAGGCTGGGCCAGCCGGGTGAGGTGCGTGTCTATAATCCCAGCACTCTAGAGGCTGAAGCAGGAGGATCACCATGAGTTCAATGCTAGGCAGGGCTCATAGTAAGACCTAGTCTCGGAAAAAAAAAAAAAACAGGCTGGACCAAGGTAGAACCAATCTTGCCTTTGGCAATGGTGCAGTCATCCTGAGACCATTAAGGCTATTATAGGGCTACAATGCTACTGGGAATTCCTATCTAGTCCCAGGCCAGTGATATATTACACAGCAGACCAGAACTCTTCCCAAAGACTGAGCGGAGGTCCCCAAGTGCTTTGGAGGCCCCAAAAAACCCTAAATAAGGAGCCCAAGATCAGGGTCAATTCATTTCTCCAAGAAGCCTGCCCTGACCATCCCATATAAAATCTCAACCAGCCTTTCCTGGGACTCTGTCGCACATATGCTGTCCACTTTTCTGCACTGTACTCATAATCTCAGTCAAAAGGTCCTTAGGTAATGGTGCACCAACTGTCCACATAAGGTGTCAGCTCCATGGGGCACAGATGTGTTTTACTGAGTTCGCTGTTATCCGTATGGTGCCTGGCTGTTAGGCAGAGGCCAATCAATAGATACTCTGTAAGAGAAGAAAGCAGCTACAGGAACGGTAGCCCATGGCTGAGAGTTGCAGCCAGTCACCTGGATGCTGAGGCTCTGGGACTCCAGGTGGGGTAAGGTGACATTCCTGTGGTCTTCTCCTGTCTCTCGGATCAGGCGGAGGTCCTGGCGCAGGTACTTCTGCAGGTGTTTCTCCGTGGCGGGGTACACCACTGTTGTCTTCACCTCTGCAACAACACAGCACAGCCTGTAACTAACTGGAAAGCAGAACCCACCAAAATCATGGCTCAGGAACACTGCAAAGCTGAGAGCACAGGGTCTACACAGATGGGTCCCCAGTTCTGAGCGCCCCATCCAGGACCCTCTTCTAGGCATGACCAAAGGTTTCTAACTCTTTCATGTGCAAGTCTCTAGTTATAGGCCTCAAGGCCTAGAGCCCCCACCTTAATGAGCAGAATAGTGGACTCTGGAGCCAGACAGTCTGAGTTCAAGTCCTGGCTCTGCTTGCTTATTACTCATCCTGAGTGGGATGTTGGCCCCAGCTGGGAATTTGGTCCAGTTATTTAACCTCTGTGTGCCCCGACTTCCTTGTCTTCCAGATGAGGACAGTAATAGTTCTGATGTCATAATATTAGGAAGATGAAGGGAGTAATTACCTGTGCAGCACTTCGAACAATGGCTGGCACACAGACACATTGTATGAGCACTAGCTGAATAACCCAGGTTTCTCAACCTTGGCTCTAGGTTGCTCAGGGGCACCCTGCCCACAACAGTGGGGCTTTACCCAGCCCTAGTCTTGACCTGGATGTGGGTAATATCCCTGCAGTTGTGACAGCCAAACAGTCTCCAGACATCACCACATGTCCCCTGGGGGACAGAACTGCCCCAGCAGAGAAAAGAAGTTTTAATTACAAGAAAACCTATAGTTTTCCTGAACAGATCCCAGGTTAGTTCTGTGCTTTAACAACATCTGCTTGTTGTTAAGTTTTTTCCCTATTTGTAATAAGATCTGAGGACTTCAGTGAGAAGCTCAGCAGATGAAACATTTGCCTATTAGGGGTTCAATCCCTGGCAGCACATGCCCTGCCGGCCTTGCCCCCAGTGTGCTGAGCCAGGGAGGAAACTGGGCATGGTGGTACATGCCTATAACCCCAGCATTGGGGAGGCTGAAAACAGGAGGGTCACTAGAGTCCAAGCTGCATAGTGAGACACTGTACTGAACAAATACATACATACAAATAAATAAAAATGACATCTGGTAAGACCACTGTCATTACTCTGAGGGAGGAAGGAAGAAAGGGGAGTAGGGGGGGGAAAGAGCACATAGGATGGGGCAGAAAAATGGCAAAAATGGTGTTTCAAAAATCAGATGGGATGTTTGTCAAAAGACTCACATACTCCCTTCTGAACTCTTCCTTGGGGTCCAGACAGGCTGCCCCAGGAATTCTACTCACTGCCACCCTCAAGACCCAGGTACAAGCTACCAGCCTGGACTTTCACATGTGGTCTAACAGGATTTTGACACCTTCATAAGCAAGGAGAAGAGCTGGAGACACAGCAAAAACAAGGCAGAAGGCCACAGTATCCTGAAGTCCTTTGACACAAGGGCTTGCTCAATGGTCCACTCTTCCAAAGCTGGGAAGGTTGAACAAAGGTGACATTCCAAGCACATGATTTCTGGTTAGCACTCAATGTCCTGGCCCATCAGGTGGGGGGAGGGGGTGCAAAAATCAGCCTTGGAGCTGTTGTGGAGCTGTGGGTGGAGCAGCTGTGTGATTCCTTACTGCCAGGTGGTCCCGGGTGTGTGACCTCTCAGAGTCAGTGTTTTCACCTGTTAAAGGGAGGACACCAAAGCTGCCTCACAGAGGAGTTGGTAGAGTTAAATAAAACATGCTATCTGGATCATGAGGTTCACTAAATAAGTATCACCCCTCTTCCTGGGACTCCTTGGACCTTCTCATACTCTGGGGCTGCCACAAATAACTGTTTCTCACTTTTTATTCTCTTCTACTCCCAGACCACAGGCCCTGGCTATTGGCCAAGCACACTGAACTTCAAGAGGCAGAAGACTGCCTGAGTTGAACTGAATGGTACCTTTGTCCCTGTAGACCGGAGGAAAATCCCAAGGTATCTGCTGCCTACCTTGGAGGGTGAGAGCGGAGGCTTGGGAGCGAACCAGCCTGGGCACAATACCTCACCCTGCACTTACTAGCTGTGTAACTACAGGCAAGTGGCCAGCCCTCTGCTGCCAATCTCCCCTCATCTGTGTAATCCTGGAGCAACAGGAACAGCATCTGTCTTACAGGGCTATTATGAGAACTGAATGAGTTAGTGGGTGGAAACCATTTATTTAAAAAGTGCCCCCCAAACAGAAAAATGCTCCATAAACACTCATTGCTTTGTTGTGCCTCTGCCTGCCTATGTTGGGTGGGGGAGACACAAGGCAGGCAGTGGAACTCCCTGGAACAAAGGTAGAATTGAAGCTGGTGAAGCAGCACCCTGGGCTCACGGCCTGAGGCACCTTGGCTGAGCCAGCAGCCTGTGAGCAAGCCTTGGTCTGCTCAGGCTTGTGAAGGACCTGCCTCGCCACCCGGGCTGCTGGAGAACAGGCGTCTCACCAAACCAGCCTGCTCCTGCCCTCATCCTAGGCAGAGAGGATGGCCAGAGTCCCTGACTTGCTCACTGCCCACCTCCTGCTGGCTTCTTCCTGCAGTACTCTGCTGGTACCCTGCTGGTGGGTTCCCATGGTGGCACTGCTCAGAGCCCATCACTCCTCAGCAGCCCAGCTTCTCCCAGACCCCATGGGAAGTCCTGCATGCTGTCATCAAGGCCAGGGACCCCCCTCCAGTCTACAAGACCCCAAGACTTTATTCACCCCTCTCATCTCTGCTGCCTGCCTGACACCCCTGTTTCAGCCACACCAACCCCTACTGTCCCACCACCAGGCATCAGACACATGCCCCACTCTGCACCTTGTTTGGGCTGCCAGGCGACCTTCCCTCAGGAAAATGCTTGTCAGTCTTCTGCCATACTCAGGTGTCTGCTTTGAGGTTCAGACAGCCCTGCTAAAGCAGTTCTCTGTTCCCATCACCACCTGGTTCTGTGGTCCCCTAGTGCTAGCTGGCAACACAGCAGGTTTATTGTCTGGCTCCCCCAGGGAAGGTTAACTTCCAGGAAGAGGGAATTTGGTTCCTTTGTCTTTTTATCATCTACCTCTGGCACCTGTCATTTGGTAAACACTCAACAAATATCTACTGGACAAACAAATAAATTAATCTGGTCTTTTTGTGGACTTTAAACCTAGGAAGAGCATCTATGCTCCCAATGGAATAAAACTTTGATAGAAATCAATATGTTGCCCAATGCTCTTTCTCAATGGTAGCCCCAAAACAAACACAGGTATTTACCTAGTTCAAGATTCTGACCTGTGGCTGAACTTCAGGAGGTGTTTGGTCAAGAGTCAGCACTTGATAATATACAAGCGATAAAAATATGATGGGGAATGGGTTCTACCCTCACAGTGTCAAAGGATCTCCCCACACACTGCTTATAATTTCAGAGAGAGAGAGAGAGAGAGAGAGAAAGAGAAAAACATCAGCTCCCTAGGGAAAGGGAGTCAATACCATCCCTAAAGCACAGCTTGAATCTAATCACAAAGAAACCCCAGAAAACCTCAATCAGGACATTCTATGAAATGTGTGTCCAAGTCAGCTGCCTGTGGTGACAAATACTGGCCATGCCAGTTCTTGTGAGGCTGAGGCACAGAATACTTGAGCCCATGAGTTTAAGGTTGGCCTGGCAACGCAATGAAACCCCATCTCAAAAACAAAACAAAAACAGCAAAGTTAAGGAAAGACAAAGAAAGGGCCAAAGACTGTTCCACACTACAAGAGACTCACTCAGTAGATGTGACTAAAAGGATTATTTTACATCCTGGTTGGGCAAAGAGGTGTCCTGCTTTTTTTTTTTTTTTTTTTGGTCTTTTTGAGACAGGGTCTTACTATGCAGTTCAGGCTGGCCTTAAGCTCACTTTGTAGCTCAGGCTAGTCTCGAACTCACAACAATCCTCCTGCCTCAGCCTCCCGAGTGCTGGGATTACAGGCATGCACCACCACGCCCGGCGAGATGTCCTGCTTTAAAGACAGGGTCAAAACAACTGGAGAAATTTAACAGTGGACTCTACACTACATGCTACTATTGCGCAAATGCAGCATTCCCAAGGCTGGTATTTCCCTCCAGCTGATTATGTTTATTTCTTTTTATATTCATAATAATATCCATAAGTGGAAACATAAAAGGCCAAAGTGGCACATGTTAACAATAGATAAATGGATTTCATAAGGCAATTCTTCATACTGCTCTTATGACTTTTCTATAGGATTAAAAAAAATTTCAGCCCTTGCCTGTAATCCCAGTACTAGGCAAACTGAGGCAGGAGTATCACCACAAGTGTACAACCAGCCAGGGCTACACAGTGAGTTCAAGGGCAGCCTAAACTATACTGAGACGCTTGGGGCCTGCTGGTTAGGTCAGCTGTTTAGGTGTCTGCTCACACAAATGCAGTCAGGCAGTCAGGCAAAGGATACTGCAGTTCGAACCCCAGCTACACAGGCCCTAGCAGACCCATCCTTAAGGCAGCCTGAGCCAGCCAAAAAAAAAATCCTTCTCACACTGAAATCCTGTCTTCAAAAACAAACAAACTGGGGCAGGGAGATGGCTCAGTGGAATAAGTGCTTCCCTGGCAAGTGCAAGGGCCTGAGTTCAATCCCTGGTTTCAACAAACAAAATAAAAGAATTTAAAAAATTAAAAAATTTCCCCCCAAAATAAAAAGCTAAAATGGAGTTGATGTCCTTTGGAACCTTAGCTGACAGATTTACCACCAGGTGGCTATTCTAAGCCAATACATACATTTATTCTCATGAAAGTGACAGTATTACAATGACAGTAGTACATAGGAGGAAACTGGCCTGGGGCCTGCTGTGGCTGCTAAGGACCCAGGGGCATCGCAGAGTCACCTCTGTCTCAGCCCACACAGGTCAGCAGGTGAGGTCAGCACACAGCTGGCTTCTCTGCCAAGGGCTGTCTACAGACTGACAGGTGGGAGCCCTCTGCTCAGTGTTGGTGACACTGGGCAACACCTCTGGTCAAAACCTCACCATGTGGCTTGAGAAGCACCAAGGAACTCCCAGCTGCACCCTCCTGGGGACACTCTTAAACTCCTCAAAACCATACCTTGAAAATGTTCACACCATATTAAGACAAACTCCCGGGCACCAACGCCCTCCCACTGCCATGCCTTCTAAACTTTTGTTCATATTTTACCTCATGTGTATTTGCAGAGGTTAACGAGTCAAATGAAGTTTGCTTTGTTTAAAAAGTTTTCTGCTCTTCCCTGCTCCCAATCTCCAGCTCCTCAAAGGCCCCACTTTCAATCCTTCTAGGCTAGGTCACTTGTTTCTGCCGTGCTGCGGTGCTGGGATCATCCATAGTTCTCAGCTCTATTTTTATATCTTGTTCTCCTGGATTTTTAGTTTCACTACTACTTACTGATTGTCCATCATGCAAGGTGAGTTTTGTCTGTCGTCTACCAAGGGCACACACACGCGCTGGCTAACATCTGGGTACGTAGGATTTTTTTCCTAGTTGCACGCTCTGTTTCTACACACAGCTGACACTACTACAACGCTTGATAACTGATATTCACTGCTAAAGTGCAGTATACTGTTATTATTTTTTTCTCAGTCCAATTTTTGGTGTAGAGAATTAGTAATTACTTTTCAACTTAATTTCCTATAAACTTGTCTCTCACTCATCCCCAAACCTACTTCCTCTTTTTATAACCTTCTGACCTGTTAAGAGAAAAAATTGAGTAGAAAAAAAAAAAGCAAGCAAGCAAGCAAGCAAGCAAGCTTTATAGATAAAGAGGGGAAAGGGGTCCAGGGAGATAGCTCAGTGGTGTAAGTGCCTGCCTGGCAAGTGAAAGGTCCTGTGTTTGATCCTCTGTACCAGAAAAAAAAAAGAGGTGGGGGGAAGAGGGTTCAAGCCAAGGGAGGAAAATGAGAAACAAGGATTTAACATGTACAGGTACAAAATCCCTATTTTCAATGTGATCATTATATATATATATATATATATATATATATATATATATATATATATATAATGTACCAGTTAAAAAAAGAAAACACGATAGACAAAATGTTTCTTCCAGGGCCAGGGAGATGGCTCAGTAGAATAGTGCTTCCCTGGCAAGAACAAGGGCCGGAGTTCAATCCCAGATTCCGACAAAAAAAAAAAAGGAAAATGATGTTTCTTCTGGCCCAAGAACAAGACTTGAATCTTCCCAAAGCCTCCCTCCTGAGCACGACCATGCTGGCATTCCACTCCCCTTTCTCTGGAAATGCGTTTGCTGTTCTCTGGAAAAATTATCCTCTTCCTCTTTCAGGGTCATTTCCTTATTTTGCTAAAACAATGATTTTCAAACTTTCAATTTGGCATTATTATTGAAATTTAATTCTTGACATTTTTATCACAAAAAACATGTATAAAAAAATCCAGGCTGGGGAGATAGATAGCTGGCAGTCTAAATGCCTGTCTGCCTAGTGCAAGGATCCAGGTTCGATCCCCGATATCCCATGCCACGTTAGTCCCAGAAATTTGGGTGCACTGTGCCGGCCACCAAAACTGGGCATGGTGGTGCATACCTGTAATCCCAGCACTGGGGAAGCTGAGACAAGAGGATTACTATGAGTCCAAACTGCATAGCGAGACCCTGTACCAAATAAATAAACAGGTGTAAAAAAATGTTTAAAACCATATCATTCCAAGTCTCTGAAATAATTTACCAGGTAGATCAGTGAGCAGAATTCCAACTTTTGCCACAGCAAAGCATCTACCAACCAATGCATGGATAAAAATGTGGTGTCTTTTTATACAGTGATATTATTCAGCCATGGTAAAAATGAGATCTTGTTTTTTCTTTTCTTTTCTTTTTTTTTTGTAGTACCGGGGATTGAATTTAGGACCCTTCGCTTGCCAGGCAAGCACTTATTCTACTGAGCTATCTCCCTGGGCCCTAGATCCTGTATTTTCAAAAATACAAATCGAACCAGAGGACATTATATTACACAAAACAAGCCAAAGATAGAAAGATAAATACCACCTGATTTCACTGCTTTGGAATCTAAAAACAATAGAAGATGAGAGCTGGGTGTGGTGGTGCATACCTGTAATCCCAGTGCTGGGGAGGCCAAGGCAGGAGAATCATCAGTAGTTCAAGCCCAAGCTAAGCTTGATAGTGAGATCGAGGCCAGTCCAGACTATAGAGCAAGACCCTATCTCACAAAAACTAAAGAACAAACAAAAAGTGAGAAAAAGGAAAAAGGCTACAGGGTAAATCAGTTCGAAGGCCCATCCCTTGTACTGGGAAACACACATGCACTTACATAAACACATAACAGTCCAGGGCAGAAAGCAATGACCACTGTTATGGTTTGTGTCCAGATATCCCAGCCCCCAAAGCCTTATGTACTTTCAGTCTGTGTTTTTCAGAGGTAGCTCAATTTAGTGTGTGACTGATCATAGTACAATGCTGTAAGCATACAGGAACATATTTCAATTTCAGAAACTTTTCTTTAGCCCTGGGAAATTGTCTTACACTATTTCTTTGACTATGTTCTTCCCCATTTATTCTCTAGAACACCTACTTAAGATTTTTTTTTTTTGTAATGTATTTAGTACAAGGTCTACATACAGGGTCTCACTACACAGATCAGACTCACGATCCACCAGTCTTCAGCCTCCCAAGTGCTGAGATTACAGGCTTGCGCCACCACGCCCAGTCTCAGGCCTCGCTGCACCAGCCTACGCAGGTGCTTTAGTCTGCTGAACTATCTGGCCAGCCCTTTACTCAGGCTTCTTAGATTCTTCATTCAATTTTCTTTACTCTTCCATTTTTTATCTCTTTGTCTTTCCACTCTACAATTAAGAATATGTTCTTCAACTTCAACTCTTCTATTTATTTAATTTTTTTTGTGTGACAATGTCTTGCTATGTATGTAGATCAGGCTAGCCTTGAAGTCACCGTGAAACCCAAGGTGGCTTCAAACACCCAGTTTTCTTCCTGTCTCAGACTCCCAGGACTGGGATTATAGGTGTGCATTATCATGCCCAGGTCACCTCTTGCTTCCTCTTAAACTTGGTTTTGTTTTTCTCCATGGTTATTTCTTTTCTGTCATTGCTATAAGAGGCTTTAAAAGGAGAAACATGACAGAGGCAAAACCATTCATTTATACACACTAGATGGGTAAGACAGTGATCCTGAGAAACATCAGGAGATTTTTGAAAATAGCAGTTAAGAGGTAGGATTCTCACCCCAACTAACTATATATGCTGATACCTGTGAACCAAGCAACTGCACTGAATTTAACAAAGTGTAATAGAAGGGTCATACTCCAAATGCCTGCCACTCTGGTCTTCTAAATATGTACTTTTTGTCATGACATACCAGCTACTACTATACTGCCCTTTTTTAAAGGGTAGTAAATGAAAAAAAAGACCGAAAAATGTCACACAAGACAGTCATGCTACAATGCTACTATGCTGTATATGGATGGATTTCTAAATATCTATGTAAATATATGTAAGTGTTCATTCATATTTTAAAAAACTTTTTTTTTCTTCTTCATATTCTGTACGGACTTAGAGTTTAGTATCTCAAAACTTGATGGAAAATATATGTTCCATGTTATGCCTATGATGTCTGATATTTAGACTAATAGTGTGGGTACACTGAACTGCATATGTTGCAGGGTAATAACAAACTTCTCTTCTGGAGGGTTAAAAGCCTAAGTTTGCAGATCAAAAATTGGAGGAAAAAAAAGGCTGCAAGGTCAGCCAACATTTTGGCCCTAGCCTTTCAAGGTCAGTGAAGACTCAGGACATAGGAGAACCTGTACTGTAACATCATGTAACTCAGTAGTGCCCCAAATTTTCTGATCAAGGAGATTATGGGGCCACAGAGGAATGTGATTGATGATGTATAGGGTGCCTAAGGAGAGTCACATGGAGAGAAAACTTTCTCTCAGGCTTCCACAGAGAGCAAATTGGTCAAGCAATGGCCGTGACTCATCCACAAGACTGACACTGGCAAGGGATCTACAAAGTGGCTACAGGGTTACAGGATAAACCCTGAGGGTACCTGACTGACCTTATCTGATACAAAAGT
>PVKA01030224.1:0-27493 GCA_004027165.1 Ctenomys sociabilis
CAGCCTCCTACCGCGCGCCCGCCCCGCGCGGCACTTCTCCTAACCCCGCGGCCCGCGCCTTTGGAAGGCTGGTGCGCACGCGCCTGCCCGGGCCGAGAGAGCGCGCGGGCGCTTCAGGCTCTCCATCGCCGGCCCAGGGGTCCGGCCCCGGAGGCGCGAAAGAGCGCGAGGAGGTGGAGATTAAGCCCTCCGCGGCGGAGCCCGCCGGAGCCGCAGCGCATGCGCGCAGGGGTTTTCGCGCGCAGCTTTCGCTCTCTTCCCTGCGGTGCGCCGCTGGAGCCGAGAGGCTTACTGGCGGGTCTCGGTCTGAGGTTCACACTCCACGTCCTTTCCTAGGTACATGAGAGAGTTTATCTCCTGAGACCCTCCTCAGGGTCTGGAAATCATGCCAAGGAATTTATCTTTCCCTGTAGAAGAAATATCCAAGTTAACTAACCCAGTTCGTCTGTTGCTGAAATTTACCCGTCTCTGCTTTATGGGACTCACCAGCACTTTGTGCAAACTTACTTTGTAATATAGCCTTAGAAATAAATATCAGAGAAGTTTTTACAATCCCCTGGTGCTAACCTAGGGTTGTGTTTTTCTCTCAAGCCTAGAACAACTTCAGCCTTGGAACATCTATCCGGAGGTCTGATGAACTGTCCATCAGAATGCAAGCAGTGTTTAAACCCTAGCCTTCAACATCTGCCTAACCGTGATTTAAGATTCCCTTTAACCCAAGCACATGGAATGCTGGTATTTATTTACCCAATATGAAAGCCTTTGAATGGTAATGCTAATTAGAGTGGTAAATGCTTCACCTAGTAAAAAAAAGATTTATGGTTTTATTAGCCTATCGTTACAAAGAGTGCTAAAGGAAATTAATTCTGTGAAATCCACAAGAAAGGAAACCAAGGCAGAGAAAGGTCAGATTTCCCAAAGTAATCTTCCGAGGAAGGCGCCTCTGTGGAAGGCTGCTCAAGTGCCCCACTTCACATAGCAATCCCTTCTTTTTCGTTACCTTTCTTCTTGGAAGTTGAACCTGTAGTTAGTGCCCCCGATTAGATTTAATCAGAGTAAGTAAAATTTTAAAATTTTCAGATGAGCGTTCTGGCAAAACTAGTCATTACTAGTGAATACTGAGATGATGACCAAGAAACAAGACCCTGTAAATGTTGGGGTGTAGTATGTACAGAATTAATACAGGCTTATTTTCTTTGTGGAAATACAAAGACTATTCAGAGACTGAAATTCTGGACTTTTCCCCCACTAGCACATGATTCTTTGGA
This sequence comes from Ctenomys sociabilis, assembly GCA_004027165.1. NCBI lineage: Eukaryota > Metazoa > Chordata > Mammalia > Rodentia > Ctenomyidae > Ctenomys > Ctenomys sociabilis. The sequence continues at coordinate 1,269 of PVKA01030224.1, forward strand.
CATTGATTCTCTGCATGGACAGCAAGCTGTAGCTCAAAGCCAGGCAAGGTAAACTATTCTACTGTATATGTTAATGGCCTATCTTCCCAAATCCTAAGAGTCTATCACCCAGATCCTCATCATCTCTTTCCTGATCTACCCAAGATTCATCAGGTTCTTATACTCTGCAAAGAAGAGTCAAGAGTATCCAGGTTGTGTAAGGGTTTATTATCAAGCGAAATTCAGGAAATAGAAAAAATAAGCCTTATTAACTTCTCCAGGTGATACCCATTACTGCGACACTCAGATGGCTTCACAGAACACAACAGCACTGATCTTTTACAGCACAACAATACTTCGAGGGTCCCAGTTCCCCTATGGCTTCTGTCTTTCTGACTCCCTAAAAAACAACCTAAGGGAACTGCTAGACCATCAGTTCGGAGCATCCTGTCCAGGCAGAGAATAGCCTTCAGCCTAATCTTGAGAAAAGAAACAAGTAATATAGCTAATGATTAGTAATTCTGTGAAATATAAACATTGTATAAAAATTCATTGTGTTATATATGCTACTTATACAATTTATGTGTTTAAGGTAGACTTAAATTAGAGCCAATATGACAGCATTGATAGATAACAATAATGGCACTTGGTTTCAGAGCCTAGGTGCTGGTTGAGTTTCTGCTTTTGATACCTATGTGCCTTGTTTGTCTTGGGACAGTACCAAGAGAAGCAAAAAAGAAAAACTGTGATGGGGAAAGGGAAAACAACTATATATATATATATATATATATATATATATAATAAATTTACATGATATATTTAAGATTATTATACAAATAGTTTCTCTTAGTTGGTTGAAAAGTTTTATTCTAATATTATATAGAAAAGATAGCATTCCTATATCCTCCACTCTAAATAACTACTAGAAAGATACCAATACACAGTGTATCAACTGTCATAACTGTCCGAATAACCTGTTTTGAAACTCAGTTTCATTATTATGTTAATCTTTTTAGAAAAGAAAACTAGGATGGGAGAAAGGAGAAAAGGAAAGTATATATACATACGTATGTATTTATATATACACACAAGATAGCTAAGATAATTATGCTATTTCTATTGGTTTAATGAAAAGAACAGTGAATGCTTAATTGTGTGATCATTCATGTATACCTATATCTGGTAATCTGAACAAATGCTTTGAATATAACAACCATTGTTAATTTCCTACCTTGTTTTGAAATTCTATATGGTTTTTATTTTTTTGTTGTTTTGTTTTCATTTTTCTTTTTCTGTTTTTTAATTTTTCCTCTTTAAAATAAAATTTTATAAAAGAGGAAAGCGCAAAAAATATAAATGTTCTCCCAAAAAAAGGTGGAAGCCAGGACAGCCCTTGACAATAACTGGCTTGCATACTCTGGTTTTTCTTCAGATCATATAAGTCTTTCGCCTTTTACTAAAGATTTCCCTGGAGACAATAACTGGCTTGCTCCTAGGCCACTACCTATGTGAACACTCAGCCTAGCCCACTCTGGGCCTGGCCAACATCCACATCTCTTCTAGTTATTTTCTGCTCTGCACCTCTCACCCTGTGCAGATTAATTGGCCATTATCAGATCATGAAGTTGTCATAATGATCTTGATTAACCTGGTAAGATGTATATCCTAATAACCAAAATAGGTTATTAGGTCACAACAGTGGGGAGAGGATTATAGTGGACATAGGCTGTGTATGGAACAAACATTAAGAATCATCTTTTCCTTTGGAGTTAAGTATGGCTCAGTGATAGAGCAATTTCCTAAGCAATTTCCTAGCATCATGAAGTTCTGGGTTCAATTCTCAGCACAATACTTTTTTAAAAATCATTTCTTTCTTGTTCCATTTATGGCATCTATGGAAATACCCTCCTCAGATCTCAACCAGAACTTTCTTAGAACTGGACTTCCATCCTTCCTCCATAGTATTCTCAAGTGACAGGAATGCACACACACTCTAAAGACTATACTCTTGCTGGTGATATAACTCAGAGGTATAAGTACCTGCCTGTCAAGTGCAAGGTCCTGAGTTCAATCCCTGATACAGAAAGAAAGAAAGAAAGAAAGAAAGAAAGAAAGAAAGAAAGAAAGAAAGAAAGAAAGAAAGACAGTACTCTTGAGGTTTGAAGATTCCTACAGAATTGAGGGGTCCATTAGGAACTGCACTAGACACCATTGGTATATAGTGAAGCAAAGAATGTATCAACATTTTGTCCATGTACTAAGTTTGCAAGGTTAAATTTAAAGGTGATGAACTAGTTATTTAGCAGAAGAAATTTGAAGGCTGTGCAGCATTCAGGCTGTGGTGTAGATATTGCTGGCTGCTTATAGCTCAATTTAAAGTGAGAACTGGAAACAAAATCCAGAGTAGAAAAATATGAAAAGCTTTCAATTAGGCTGGGGGCTGGGGGAAGCACATATATTGTTGACATTAAATAGAAATTAAGTATTTTACCTTGGAACATTAGGAAATATGCCTTGAGGACATTTCAGGAACCATCAAGAGCCCACTCATCATAGGCTCAAGGGTTTAAAAGTGTATAAATTTCATTTGAGAAGGCATACTTGAGCAGGGCTACTTAGCCACCTTAGCTTTCCAGGATTCTTCTCACTATGCTTAGGTGTCCAGACACACAGAGGTTCCTGCAGCAGTGGCTCAGGGATTGGAGACCCTGTGACCAGTCGCCAAGACAGTGATGTATGAAGCTGTGAGACTAACACAATATCTTAACCTGTATAGCTTAAATTCTATCTCTGGAAATAAAATAGTCCCTACTGTGTTAGGTTATGGAGAGCATTAAGTGAGGTCTCTTCCTCCAACATACTTAACACACAGTAACCGTTCAATCAAGAAAAGATACAAGCTGGGCGTGGTGGCGCATGCCTGTAATCCCAGCACTAGGGAGGCTGAGGCAGGAGGATTGTTGTGAGTTCGAGACCAGCCTGAGCTACAAAGTGAGCTTAAGGCCAGCCTGAACTGCACAGTGAGACCCTGTCTCAAAAAGACAAAAAAAAAAAAAAAAAAGAAAAAGAAAAGATACAGCATTATCTTAGGATCTTGATCAGAAAAGATAGGATACAGGAAGAAGCAGTTATTGTGAATACAATAACAATGACCAAAGTCCAGTGTTTACACACTGCAAATAGCAAATCCTGGGCATCATTTATTTTAGATGTCCAAAAGACCAAAGTTGCTTGCCTGCCAAGCGCAAGGGTCTGAGTTCAATCATTGGTTCCGCAAAAAAAAAAAAAAAAAAAAAAAAAAAAAAAAAAAAAACTACCTCTTTAAGGACCAGGAAGATGGCTTAGTGGCATAAGCACTTCCCTAGCAAGCACAAGGGCCTGAATTCAATCCCCAGTTCCACCAAAAGAAAAGACCAAAGTGTCTTTTGCTGTATTGATCAAACATCTAAATGATAGGCCTAATTGATACATGTCGTGTCTTCTTTTTTTCATTTTTTCTCTTTTTTGGTACATATTTGCAGTGATTATGTTTCTCGTGGGAGTATAATCCCCTGATGCTACATGTACACAACAGCACTGTTTTTGTTTTTTTTTTATCTATTTCCCTCCTTTCTCTCTCTTTGTCCCCTTTCCATTTGCAAAAACTTTGGCTCCCTGCTATCTATTATTTTATTTTGCTCTTTATTTATTCATTGGGTTTCTCACATAAGGGAAATTTGTAATAATTGTGCGTCTATTTTACATAATGCTATGATCTCAAGGTGCATTCATTTTCCTAAAAATGATTTGAGTTTATCCTTCTTTATGACAAAGTAGTACTCCACAGTGTATAAACATCACATTTTATTTATCCATTCACATATTTGTAGACATACAGGTCACTTTCAAGATCTTCTTTCTTAAAAAACTAATTTATATATCTTTTTTTCACTTTCAATATTTATCTATTATAAATTGTGCTACTATAAATATGGCTCTACATGTATCACTATAATATGATATCTCTAGCTATCAGGAAGATACCTAAAAGAATAGATGGATTAAATGGAATTTCTAGTTTTAGTTTGTTGAGCAGTGTTTCCATACAGATTGTACTAGTTCACATGCCCAGCAATGAAGAACAGTTTCTATTTCCCTGCAGCCTCAGCAGTATTTATTATTTTTGTATTTTTTAAAGATAGCCTCTCCTCCTGGAGTGAAATGGAATCTCAGGTTTACTTTGCATTTCTCTACCAACTAGAGATAAAGAGCACTTTTCATGTATTCATTGGCTGTACTTCTTCTCAGAATGTCTATTTATTTCAGTTAAGCATTTTTTTTTTCTGAACTGGGGAATGAACTGAGGCCCTTGCACTTGCTAGGCAAGTGTTTATTCTACTGAGCATTCTCCCTGGCCCCTCAGTTAAGCATTTTTTGATTGAATCTTTTTATTTTGCAGATCTGTTTACTTTGTTTGTTTTTCTAATTAGTCCTCTGTCTGAAGAATAGTTGGCAAAATTGTTTTCCCATTCTGTTGGTTATCTCTTCACTCTATGGGTTGTTCCCCTGGATGTGAAGAAGTATTTTAAATTGTTGATTCTGAATGATATTTCTTATGCAATTGGGATCCTGTTCAGAAAGTCTTTGTGCCTACATCTTCAAGAGTTTTATCTGTTTTATTTTCCAACAGATTTAAGTATTTCTATTATAACATTTAGATATTTAATCCATTTTATTTTATTTTAGAGATATGGGTCTAGATTTAATCTTTGATGTATAGGCAACCAGTTTTTGCAACACCATTTATTAAAGAAGCTTTCTTCCAATGTTTATAAGCATAAAAATAATGTCAGCTTTCGCTCTGAAAAGAGCATCGTATCTCAAAACTTTATTCTCTAAGGAGGCAGAACTTTTATAAGAGATGATCAGCATTGATTTTCAAGTCTTATAAAATAATGGAGTCATGCTTACAATTACATATGCAAAGTCATTTTTGATGCTTTTGTTCTCTATGTTAGAAATTATTCCCATTGAAATACTTTTCATGAGGTATGTGTCATAGCTGATTGTGTCAACTTCAGTAAAACATGCCCAGCTAAATTGGTTCAGCATAGTTCTGGGTGTAGAAGATCAAATTTAGGGAGCATTGTCAGCAAAATAGAAAAACAAAGAAGAAAAGATTGCATATTTCTTCAGAGGAACTCTAGTGTTCACCTTTACCTTGAACATTGTCCCCTGGCTTCCAGTGTACTTTTCAGCTTCCAGCACCAGCCCTTCAGCTTTCAGGAGCCTCCTCATGCAAACTTGTACAAGACTCTATAGTGAACTCCAGACTTTGGGCTGGATCCTTTAGATCTCCAGGGTACAGACAGACCCTTCTCACTTTTCCCCCTCTGACTTTGTGAGCAGCCATTGTAAGCTAATCTTAAGAATTCTAATACATTTTTATATCTTGCTTTCACACTATTTCTCTAGTAAGCATCTATTGATACAGTATGGCTTATATCCCAATCTCCCCCCACCCCCACAAAGCTTCATGTGATATACATTGGGTTTTTCAGAGGTGGATGAATCAAGGCTATGTGATGCTGGGATTGATTCATCGTACAATGCTGGGATTAAGGCTGCCCTATTCAGGGTGTGAATGCCATGGGTGGGCACCCTGGGTAGAACAGGGACAGAAAAAGGATTGCTGTTTGTGCTTGCTGCTGCTATTGCTGTTTGTGTTCTTCTGCATGCTCTGCAATGCCCCCTTTACCATGGCGCCCTGCCTTGGACCCAGACAACTACAGACTAAAATCTCTGCAAACTATGAGATAAAATAAACCTTTCTTCCTTTAGGTGTTGGGCATTTTGTCTCAGCAATGTAAAAAGTAACTAAGACATATTATATATAGATGGGTCCTTTATAAACATATTTCAACACCAACTTCATAGTGTATGCTATATAAGACCTCTCCATTTTTTTTTCTAGGTATAGGCTAAAAGATTGTGCCAAGAAAAGTATAAATACATAAGGTGACATACCATCTAGTTCAAACCCCTGTTAAAGTGTTTGCCATACTGTGTTCTGAACAACTGATTAAATGTCTGACACTCCCTAGCTTATGAACTCCTCAAGGATATGCAATGTCTTACCTTTGAATGCTCAGTGTTTTAAGAAGTGCTTTGTGTTTGGTAAGAATTCAATTTGAAATGAATGAAAGTAAATATGTATTATCAGAATCATCAACTTCCTATCTTGTCAGTGTATTTTATTAATCTGTTATGAAACAATAGAGCTTCTTAAAGCGTACCTTAAACACGCCAAGCTTCTGCAGATCAGGAGTCTGCTTGTGGTTTGACTAGCCCCTTTGCCTCTGAATCTCTCCACATCTTTGCAGTCAGCTTCTTAGATGAGGCTTCATTCTGTAGTTCTGCTTTGCTGTAGAAATGAGAGCCTCACTTTCTCACTGGATGTCAAATGGAGGTTGCCCACAATTTCTTGCCACGTGACCTCAACACACAAAAGATTGCTTCATTGAGGGGAAGAGGAGTGGAGATAGGGAGAGGGAGAGAGAGAAACTCTTTCTCTGTCCCTCTTGACATTCAGACAGTGAAGCAGACATATATAGACTTTTAGCAAGAGAGATACTAAATATTATGCAATATAATCATGGATCTGACATACAGTTCACTATTGCAATATATTCTATTAGGAGCAAGTTACAGGTTCCTTCCACATGTAAAAGGAAGATGTTAGGTGGGATGTATGTACCACAAGGCAAAGATATTTGGAGACTACACTAGAATCTGCCTGCCACAGATATGTATGTATATAAATAAGATAAAATGTACAATCCTCTTGAAGCAGCTTGTCTAAACTCACATGCTACCTCCTCAGATTAATCAGATGCCGTTTTACATGTTAACAGTTCAAGACATGGTATAAGACAGGGTCTATCATCAAGGTCTTTTTAATTTGAACAGACAAGTCACAGTTCATTAACAGAAATAGTTGAATCCCCAAATAACCACCTGGGGTTATTTTAGGCTGAATGTTCATCTAGAAATCCTTTTAAAAGGTGACTGACATTTGAGCACTGAACGTATCAAACATCATACTGGTAATGTTACCCTGGAAATTTATGGCAAAAATTACTCAATTGACCCTTGGCATGTTGCAGTAGATTTCATCCATTTGAATAGCCACCCCAAAATACTAAGCATGCACAGGAAAACACATGCATGGAAACTGACAATGGAAAAGGTATTAATTAGCTATAGTTATAGCACTGTTTCATAACAAACGATCCTAATGTCTCCAATACTTGCAAAAAGAAACATTCATTCCAGAATCACAGACCAGCTGTAATTCGTGTGATCTTAGATGGGCTTGGCTGGCCCAAACTCTAGACTTTGAGTTGTGTTCAGACTTGTTCCACATATACCCTTCATTCTGGGCCTAGCACATACGGCATGTCATGTCACATTCTGCTCATAGCAGATGACAGGATTACAGAGGACCAAGTAGAAGCATTCTATGTGTTTTCAGGCTTTGGCTTAAAGCTGATGTGCTTTCACTTTTGCTCACATTCTGTTGGTTTAAGCTAGTCATACCACCAAGCTTAATATCATTAGCACTCCGAAACATATTCTGCTTTTGGTAGGAGACCATGTGACGTCCCATGACTCACAGTAGGGTTAGTAATTCCAGTAGGGAGAGAGTAATGAAGAGAGAGCACAAAGGGAAGGCAAACACATGGAGCCAGTCTGAAGCTAGTCACATTGCTGTAACACTACAAGGAAATCCCTCACTATTTTAAAAGAATAAGCTACAACATCGGGAAACTAACAACTCAGGCCATGCATTCGTGCAGCTTTGTGTTACTTTGCTATGTAACGCTCCATAAATTAAAAAACTACTTTACAGTAATATTATAAAGGTAAGGATTTCACAAGCACAAGGGCCCTAAAAATTATGATTCCCACTGCAAATATAACAGGCTTTTGTGCCCATGTACTACTGTAAAGACAGAATAAGTCCTAACAATAAACAGTAATGGGAAATCATGCATATTCAAGGATGAGGGTGGTGAAAAACTTATGAGCTCTGTTAGAAAAATTACTTTGGGAATTTTATGGTCAAAACCTAGAGTAATATACAACATTATAGAGTGAATGTTTTATTTATTTATTTATTTGGCAGACCCGGGGATTGAAATCAGGCCCTTATACTTGCTAGGGAGCACTTATTCCACTGAGCAATCTCCCTGGACCCTAGAGTGGATGTTTTAATATGTATTTGATAAAGAAATTTTCTTTCAAAAAGGGACCAATGTTGTAATCCAAACAAAATGAAGCATACCTGTTTTCTTAGGTATATTATGGACAATGCTGATATATTTCTGTATTTTTGTTTGAAATTTCAGTAGTTTTCTTTGTTTTTTTAGAAAACAACATTAATTCTATTTCCATTTACTTTATGCTTAATTTATTCCTGTGCCATAGTTTTTGTTTCTTCAGTTTCTTCTGTGATATCTGTTTCTTCTGTGCAACTTCCTCTTCCAGTTTAGGAACAATTTGTTTCTTTTCAGTAAGGATCATCTCCATATGGCAGGGAGAGCTCATGTATGGATTAATCTGGCCATGAGCTGTATAAGTACGGCGGTGCATCTCGGGTGCTTTGTTCACCTGGATATGTTCAATAACCAGAGAATCTATATCTAAACCCTTAATCTCAGTGTTACTCTCTGTAAGCATGTGCAGCAAAAATTCAGCACTCTTTTTGGACCACCAACCCTGTGTCCAGCCCCATTGTTTGGCCTGGGCACACATACTAACTCCACCATTATAATGCCAGAATGGTACACATTGCTTCTTTAGTGTGACATCCCTCAGATACTAGGTGGCTTTTTGTATATGCATGCACTTGGTGGCCTGGGCAGTTTCATGCATGTTCTTAAAATGAACGTGAAAATCTGAGCCTCTTGATTTGCATGATTTTGTGGGATTTTCTGTGTTGAGAAAATAGCAAACCATTTTCACAGATCACCTCAGGCTGCTCACAGGAAGAGAATAGTGTTCTTTAATTAATTGTTCTTTCAGTTGTGTACCTGTACTGGTAAACTGGAGGTTATGAAATAATTCACTGCTTGCCATTTAATTTGACTCTTTAAAGGGTATTAGAAATTATGCTATCATTAATTAATAAATTTGAATTTCCACATTAAAACACCAGAAGTTGAAACACTATTCTATCAAAAAATACTTAAAGAACATAATGCTAGTCCTTCAAATATAATGCTATTCCCATTCCAAATGCTGTAGTGTCATAATAAGTGTCACATATGTAGCCAACTCCTCCTGATATCAAATTATCAATTCATTTATGTATGCCTTAAGATATGAACAGATGCATCCCTGAAAAACTGGAGTGCAGCTAAATTCCATATATCAGACTATTCTCTAATTTAACTTTCATATCTTATGTTAAAATACTGAAGGTACTGTATAGTCCTACACCAAAAGACTTTAGTAAGACGTGTGCAATTTTGAGATCACAAAGGACTGTCTAGGGTTGTCTGATAGGTCACCTTAAGATTTTCTGTTAAGATGCCCACAAAGATAAAGGCAAGGAGCAAAAGCAGCATATGGCACTGTAGACCTGAGATGAGAGACATTGAGTTGCTAAAAGATTAGGTGGAATATCAACTACAGTGGTAGCTGAGTTCTCAAACTTAATTTGTTCCTCAATTCTGGGAAAGATGGCTGCACTAATGTTTGTGCAAGGAAGATGGCCCAGGTCATATTAGTCACTGGATGAAGACCTTGTGAACAGAAGGAAAATATTGGCAAACACTTCTATTTACAAACCAAGATGTTTAGTGTATCTGCCTTTTTTATTATGATGGACAGGAAACATACTTGAAAAAAAATTTTTACACTACCTTCAACGAGATTCTCTCTCTAAAATAGTACATGACATATTATGTCAAAAACCAAGGAAAATGCCATATTCTCATTGCCTTTATTTAACTCCAACATGCAGGTACTTCACTGAAGATTAAACAAATATCAACTGAACCAAACAGAGCTAACATTCTATCGCTGACCTCTTTCTATATCTAACCTCATTAATAATCCATCTCTCCTTGCATTCAGATGAAATTCCCAACATACACCACAGCAGAAATAGGGATGAGTGAACAAAGACAATTTAAATTTTGGGATTACCTAATGGTACCTAATGCTAAGTGCTAAAATTAGGATAGAAACAGGGATTGAGGAAGACTGCTGGGCAGATTTTGTTTATATAATATACTCCTTAAAGAAGAATTACAAACTGAGAAATTAGAGTTCCAAGAGAAAAACATAGTATCAGACCAGTTTTTGTGTATTGTATATGTCATATATATATATATATATATATATATATATATATATATATATATATATATATATATGTTGTATATGTATGTAGTATGTAGATATTTTTGATGTGATATATAGTATGCACATATGCTACCACTGAGCTTTACTCTAAGCTCCTAGTAGATATATTAATGTCTAAAGGCAAATTTCTCAGTGTGAGCATTATTAGTTTTGGAGGAAAAGTGATTTTTTCCCCTTGTTTCAGATAGTTTGCTTCACTTCTCATTGGGTATTTAATTCAGATGTTATTTTCTGTGTTGTAATTATTAATGTGGTTAGCAAAGTACCCTGAGCTTATTGGCATAGGACAATAATCATTGTGTTATTTTGAAAGATTCTGTGGACCAGGCATTAGAAAGGGCATTTAATGACACTTGTCTTTTCTACACTCACAGAAAAGGCTGGGAGCCATCAGTAGTTGGGGGCTAGAATCAAACCCCCAATACATCTGGCATGTGGGTAAGAAAGACTCAGAGACGACGGACTGCTTTGATTTCTCTACATGAGATCTTGCCATGTGGCTTTGTTTTATCACAGCATGGCAGTCTTAGAATAATCAATTTCTTATACAAAAGGCAGTTCAGGACTCAAAGTGTTAGTACTTCAAGAAACAAGGTGAAAGCTTCATGACTTTTCTGGCCTTATGTGAAAGTTATGCAGCATCATTTTTGCCTAATTCTATTGGCTAAATTTGTGTGTGATATGCCCAGTTTGAGGTAGGGGGTCACATTTACTTTTCTGTGGAGAGAATGTCACGGGAACTATTGTTCTACATTTAGAAAGCAAACCTTGCCACAACCTGTCACTGAAATCATTTAAGTTTATTTTCTTTTTTAAAAAAAATATTTATTTATTTATTTGGTACAGGATCTCAATACATAGCTCATCCTAATAGTGATGCTCCTGTCTCAGCCTCCCCAGCACTGGGATTATGGGTATATGTCACCATGTCCAATTTCAGTGACTGACTCCACCTGGGGCTAACATGGCATGTGGTACTGGGCACTGAACACAGGTGCTGTGCTTGCCAGGCAGGCACTTAGACTGCCAAGTTATCTGGCCCTTAGTTTATTTTCTACACCATAACAATTTGCCACAAATTTAATCCTTTTGACAGTGTGTTCGTTACTTTTCGCTTGTTACCTAGACAAAATACTCAATATCCAAAATTAAGGAAAGAAAGGTTTGTTTAGGTCACAGTCTATGGAGGTTTAAGTATATGATCAGCTGGCTCCAAGGCAGGGTGGTGTGGCAGAGTAATAGTTCATGGCAGTGGAAGATAGCAAAAGCAACACAAGAAAGAAATCAAGGAGAGAGAGACAGAATGAGCCTCTGTCCTTTGTACTGTATGCAGCTACCCACCCCAGAGCAGGTTAACACACCCAGAATCCCAAGACTGGACCATAAATCAATCTCTAGTCACCCAACCCCATGACTGAATGAGGCTTTGTTGGGGGGGGACATCTGGACACAAACCATAATAATAAGTTATTACCTTCTCATTAAGGAGATCAAAATTTTTACATGATTTTGCCAAACTAAAAGTGTCAGCAACAAAAAAAGTGTATGCTCTGTAGATTATAGGAGGAGAGTTTGATTTATGCTCATTTAGGTTGTTGGCAGAATTCAGTTCCTTGAGGTTGTAGAACTAAGTGTCACAGTTCACAACTATGGTGCAATACAAAAGATCAGAACTTTAATGTCCATTTTAACCTCCAAGAGGACCCAGAGGGGCTGCCTTAACTGAGAGCCCTCAGTGTGAAAAAGTCTCAGGAAAAGAGAGCCCTGATTTGAAGCTTCTGTTTCCTTTCATTGATATAACCAGAAAGTGAAGATAAAGGACAAAAGAAGGATCCCTGCATGGGTACTCACTGGGGGACAACATAAGGACAAGCTACTGTATGACTAACATCAGGGCCAACCTAAGTAGTTAATTAGAGTATGGGAAGGACAAGGGTCAGAGCAAATATTTCTTAAGCCAATGTGCTTTCATCCTCCATGGATATGGGCCCTGTAGGTTATCTCTTAATCTTTAGCCATGCATTCTGGAAGGTTTGTGGGTTGTGACCTCCAAAGCCCTGTATCTCTCTATAGCTATCTCATATGCACATCTGGTTAGTACCCACACATGTACACACAATTGACAGGTAAAGGCTGTTCCCAGATTTTAGAAGCCATCACAATCTTTGGCTCACGGTTGCCTTCCTTCTTTGTAAAGCCAGCAACGCCAATTTGAGTTATTTTCGTGAACAGCCCTCTAATCCTTCATATCACATGTCTTTCTGACCACAGCTCAGAAATGTGGGAAGGGTATTTCTATTTTTAAGGATTTCTAATAAGATTAACCCTACTTGAATTAATTTTGGAAAATTTCTCCATCTCAAGTCCTATAATTGTGATCACATCTGTAAATTTCCTCTTATCACCTAAAGTTGCATATTCACAAGTGAAAATGACAATCATTCCAAGAACAATGACAGAAATCATATGCAGGTCAAGTAGTTAAATAGAGGGGGAAAGCAGGGAGCAGGAAAATAGCATCGCAAACATAACCCAGTACATATCAGTTATAACCATCAATGTAAATGGCCTCAATTCACCAATCAAAAGAGACTGGTAGAATGGATCATGAAACTCTTAGCCAACCTTAAATGAAAAAGCAAAGAAAGACTCAATTTCAAATTGTACTACAAAAATATTGTGATAAAATCAGCATGGGGCCAGCTAGATAGCTCAGCAGATTAAAGCACCTGCTTAGGCAATACAAGGACCAGGTTCAATCCCTGGCTCCACACGTCATGTTGGCCCCACCTCTGGGGCTTGCTGAGACTACAATTGAGATTGGGCATGGTGGCACACACCTGCAATTTCAGAACTAGGGAAGCTTAAAACAGGAGGATCACTACAAGTTCAGTCTGTTTGTTGTGAGACCCTGTACTAAATTAAAAAAAAAAAAAAATCAGCATGTTACTGGAGAAAATAAAAAACCAGACTTGAGAGCAAGTGGAACAGATTAGAAGATACAGGCAAAATAACAAGCACATTGAACCCACTCTTCTTCGACAAAGCGTCCAAACATGCACTGGAAAAAAGATAGCCTCTTTAATAAGTCGTCCTAGAAAAACTTGCTCTCTAAATGTCTAAAAGTAAAACTAGACCCGTGTCTATCACCATACAATAAACTCCAGTCAAAATGTATCAAAGATCTAAATATTAAAACAGATGAATATACTTCTCAGATGAAGAAATACACATGGCAAAGAACATTCTAAATACTGAATCTACTAAAAGAGAAAGTAGGTAGAAATCTTAAAGATATAGGTGTGGGTAAAGAGCTCATGAACAAAACCCAAACTGCCTGAGAAGCACTTCAAAGAATCAAAACTGGGATCTAAACTTATTAAAAGGCTTCTGCACATCAAAAAAAATCATCAACAGAGTGAAAAGGCAACCACAAGAGTGTGAAACAATTTTAGCCAACTTTTCTTTAGACTCTTCTGTTTAGAACATATATAGAATTGAAAAATGTGAGGTCCCTGAATTCAAAGACCCAACCCAAAACTGGGCCTCTAAGATGTATATACTTTTCAGATGAAGAAATACAAGTGGAAAAAAAAACCAAAGAAATGTTCATCATTAGTCATTTTAGAGATGTAAATTATTATTCTTAAATATTTTTTTAATTTATGTCTTTATTTGGTACAAGTTCTTGCTATGCAGTTCAGACCTACAGTGATCCTCCTGTCTCAGCCTCCCCAATTCTAGAGTTACAGGCATGTGCCACCATGCCTAGTTTTGGTAGCCAGCATGGCAGCATGGCATATGGTACTGGGGATTAAAGCCAGGTCCTTGTGCTTATCAGACAGATGATTAGACTGCTGAGCTATCTCCCTAGCCCCAGAGACGTAAACTGAAACAACACTGAGATTCTATCTCACCCCAGCAAGAATGACTATCATCAAGAAATCAATAACAAATACTGGGAAGGGCAGTGAAGATAAAGGAAACCTTCTCCACTGTTGGTAAATACATAGACTGGTGCAACCACTATGGAAATCAATGTGGAAATTCCTCAAAAAAGAAAAAAATAGGATTAGAAGTCTCATTGAATCCAGCAATTTTGCGTATTTTCCAAGAATTGTAAACATCATACTACAGTGATATGTGTTCTCCCATGTTTATACCAGCATAATTTGTAATAGCTAAATTTTGGAAACAACTCAAATGCCCATCGACCAAGGAATGGATTTAAAAAATGTATATTTAAACAATGAGATACTAACCAGCTATGAGAAAGGATACAATTGAGACATTTTATGAACATAGATGCAACTTGAGACCATGCTCATAAGTGAAATAAATCAGAATCACTTATGTAAATATCATATTGTCTCCCTAGTGTAAGAAGCTGCCAGGTACATCAGATACAAAATGTGCAATATATATTGTCAAGTGGGAAGAAGCTTTTGAAAATGAAAGAGGAACAAAAATGGGGAAAGGAAAAAAGGAAAAGGATATATATATACATATGTATATATATATGTATCCTTTTCTCTTCCTTTTATATATATATATATATATATATATATATATATATATATATATAATGTTGAGATAGTTATTCTGCTAATTGTTATTATTTCATTGAAAAGAAAGGTTTCTGCCTATATGTCTGATCAATTTTTCATGTTTGTATCCTATAAGTAAAGACTTTGAAGATAAACATATACTAACCACTGTTACTCTCATACAATCTTGTTTAGAAATTTTGTACCATTTTTTAAATAAAGAAATTAAAAATTAAAAGCAAAAATATGAATCAAACTTCTCAGAGGACAAAATTAAAGAAGAGAATAAATATATGAAAAAATGCTCCACATCACTAGCCATCCGTGAAATGCAAATTAAAACAACACTGAGATACCATCTCACTCCAGAAAGAATGGCTATCGTAAAGAAATCAACCAACAACGAATGTTGGAGAGGCTGTGGGAAAAAGAGAACCCTTCTCCATGCTGGTGGGAATGTAGACTGGTACAACCATTGTGGAGGTCAGTGTGGTGACTCCTCACAAAACTAGCACTAGAAATCCCATTCAAGCCAGCTATCCCTCTACTGAAACTGAAAACATCATATAGTGATATATGTGTACCTATGTTTATAGCAGCACAATTTTGTGATAGCCAAATCTTGGAAACAACCAAGATGTCCATCACATGTGGAATGGTTGAAAAAGATGTGATATTTTTATACAATGGAGTATTACTCAGCTATAAAGAATGATAAACTTGAAGCATTTTTATTAAGTGGATGCCACTCAAAGATATACTTTTAAGTGAAAGAATCCAGTCCCACATGTGCAAATATTGTATAGTCTCCCTAGTATAAGAAATCAAAAGAAGCAATACAAATAGAAAGGTATAACACAGCTAAAAGGAAAGCAAGAACTTGAGGATTGGACAATGAGGAGAGGGTAAGGAAAAAAGCTGGGAAACAGGACAGGGACAAAGCCATACATTTGTACACACAAGATGGGCAAGGCAATGATCACGAGAATCATCAACAGGTTTTTGAAAGTAGAAGTTAAATGGTAGGATTCTCAACCTGACTATCTATATATGCTAATACCTGTGAACCAAGCAACTGCACTGAAGATAGCAATGAGTAATAGAAGGGTCACGCTTGGAATGCCTGCCATTCTGGTCTGCTAAATACATACTTCCTGTCATGGTGTACCAATTATTACCATACTGTCTCACAAGTAAAAGTTTTTTTTTTTCTTTTTCTTTTTTATGAGTAATAAATGAAAAAAAGACACAAGAATAAACATTTAAAAATTAGAAGAATTAATCCATTACAAGGAAGGGCATTTTAAGGATAAAAGCAGCTTAATAAATTACAAAGGTTAATGAACTCAATCCCATTAAAATTTATACTAAGATCATAAGATATTAAAAAATTAGGGAACATATGAATTCAGAAAAGTATTTACAACAATATAATAAAGGATTTACTTAATCAACAAAGAATTCTTACAAACTAACAAAATATTAATATTTCTGAAAAAATAAATAGGAGAAAATGTGTGAAAAAATGCAAAAAGTCATAAAATTTATGAAACTACATTTTAAAAGAAAAAAGTTATTTTTGTCTCACAAATGAGCAAAGAAAAATGAAAGATAACATTCAAGGTTGGTAAAGATGTGCTGAGCAGACATTATATTTCCAGTAACTTGGCTATGTATATTACATATCTTATATAATTTTTATATCTATAATATCTATAACATATAACTCTAGCTATATGTCATGTATCATATGATATATGGTTATTTATAGAGATATATAGATCTATTTTATATATGTATCTATTATATATATATATATACACAAACACACACATATATGTATGGAGATTTGTATAAATGCACACACTTGAGCCCAGTAATTTTTTCAATAATTTATCCAATAGAATTGGCAAAATTGATCATGGATTTTATAGAAAGGTGCTCATTAGAGGATTGTCATGGATAAAGTATTAGAAGCAAACATTATACAATAGGAAAATGATTAATTTTTTTAGGATACACCTATGCAATGGAATATTTTATGGATATCACAAATAGTCACTATTATGGCTGTGGAGCTGGCCAGCTCTAGAGCATGTGATATTAAGATTAAGGGTACATGGTGCCAAATTAGTCCATTGATTGAAATTATTATTGTTCTGGGAGACACCCCCCAAAAGGCTGGTAGCCTGAATAGGATAAAAGGGAGTGACAGCCTGGCTCTCTGCCTGTCCTCCCACAGAGTGCTTCTTCTCTTTGATGCCCCTGTGCCTTGGTGCCCTGCCTAGGAGCTAGCCCACTATGCACTGAAACTGCTACAAAGTGCGAGCTCAAGTGGACCTTTCCTCCTTTAACTTTGGTTGTCAGGTGTTTTGTCCTATTAACAAGAAAAATAACACAACTACATAGGTGTAGTGCATAAAACTTACATTATATACATTTATGTAAATATGTATAATAGAGCAGAAAGGTTTGAATACAGCTATCAAAACCTTTATATTGGATATTTCTTATTTGACAGGTTACAGAAAAACTCAGCGTTATTCCTTTTTCATTTCCAAATTTCCTATACTGAATATATCATCGTCATCATCATCATCATCGTAAAACATCTCTTTCTGGGGCCAGTGAGATAACTCAGCAGACTAAGTGCCTCCTTTGGCAAGCACAGGGACCAGGATTCAATCCCCAGTCAGGCATACCCAGCTGGCACCACCCTCAGGCCTGCCGAGCAGGGGAATGAGTCAAGGTGTGGTGGCACACGCCTATAGTCCCAGCACTGGTGAGGCTGAGAACAGGAGGATCACTAGGACTCCAAGCTGTGTAGTGAGATCTTGTACCAAATACATTTTTAAAAAAAGGAACCAAAACAAAAAGCATCTCTTTCGGTGAGAACAGGGAAGTCCATCATGCAGTTACTGCACAGCAAGTTAAAATATGATCTTTGCACTTTCTTTTATCTTTCATGATTGACAGAAAGTGCTTTCTTTCATTTTCAGGTTTCTGTTATGGTATCTTCTGGCTATTTCCTGGGGTGAATGTTTTTGTGCAAGCTTTGAAAGATTT
The DNA here is from genome assembly GCA_004027165.1 of Ctenomys sociabilis. Taxonomy (NCBI): domain Eukaryota; kingdom Metazoa; phylum Chordata; class Mammalia; order Rodentia; family Ctenomyidae; genus Ctenomys; species Ctenomys sociabilis. Next base: position 19,274 of record PVKA01030224.1, read on the forward strand.
AAACAGCAGGATTATTCAGAGTGTCAAAATGTGGAAGCAACTCAAGTGTCCATCTATAGACAAATAAACAAGCCAAATACACACACACACAAAGGACAATATTTCAACATTAAAAAGGAAAGAAATTTAGAAATAGGATACAACATGCGTAAACCTTGAACACATTAAGCTAAATAAATAAGCCAGTCACAAAAATACTATACGTTCCCCTTACATGAAGTTAACAAAAGTAGTCAAGCTCATAGAGACAGACAATAAAGAGGCTGCATTTAGGGGTTGAAGAGTAGGAAATGAAGTGTTCTCATTTAATAGTTACAGTTTTAGTTTTGAAGATGAAAAGTTCTGGAGATTAGTTGTATAATATGAATGCAGTGCTATATTCTAAAGAAGTTAAGATGGTAAGTGTTACGTATGTTTTACAACATTTTTTAAAGGAAAAATTAAAACACAGAGATATAAAGAGAGCAAAAAGGAACAACAAAAGGCTCTATCTAGCACAGGCGAGGTGATATATATTGCACCACTCGCAGAACCTTAGAACTGGGCCATTGGGACCTTACCTTTGATTACTGCAAGCCTTCATTTACTAAATTTGTTTTCTGCTTTATTAATTCCATGAGAGGGAAGCTCTGCACATCAAGTTGTCACAATTAATGGATACTTGGTAGCACACCACAAGGAAAGCTTTTTAAAAATCATATTTTTTTAAGGTGCTCTTATTTCAGGAGTTGGCACTGTGAGGAAGTAGTCCATGAATGGCTTTATTTTCTTGAAAAATTCTGTGTATAGCCAAATACGTTTATTTTCATGGGCAGAAGTCCCTTTGCTGTTGGCAGATTTTCAGAGACCTCAAGGTTGAGAATCGCTGTTAGAAGTGTTTCTTGTGTGATCTAGTCTGTTAAATTTCCCTGCAATTCATAGATGGCACCCACACATTTCAGGTACCTAACAATATTTAGTGAGGTTCTTCACCTTAGTATTTTATGATTATAACACCTTGAGGGGGAATATGGAAAGCTCATGTTTTATATTTTTCTCCAGTACATCAAGCAAACAAGAATAGTCTCAATTTTAGAGAGATGCACTAAAAATTATTCTTACGTTACATAGATTTTTTAAAAAGATCAAAATTAGGGCCTTCTTTTGTATTTGTTTTTCATCTTATGTGTGTAGTCAGTGTTTGTTTTAAAACAATAGTTTAAATTTTTCTTAGCAGTAATCCTTTTATACAAGGCTCTATGTTTAGATATCAAAAAATGTCTCCTCAAAACAATAGCCTGATGTCATGTGATGCCCTCTAACATTTAACTCCACTCTGTTCTACTTATGAAAAGGATTACTGGTTGTGACCTCAAACAATGGTACTCAAAAATACATATGTACTTTGAAAGAAGAGTTTTTAAAAAAAATATGGCTATCTAGATTGATCCCTTTTCCCTTGCCCTTTCCCACCACTAGAGATTCTGATCTGATTGACTTGGAAGAACCTGGACATGACATACTATAAGTCTTCTCCAGAAATTCTAACGTACAGCCCATTTTGAGAAACAGATTTAAATGGATCAAACAGTCTTAAGTCTCATCTTCCAATTTGAAAAACATTGCTTAAGGGCTGGCCAGATGGCTCAGGGGACTAAAACACCTGTTTACACAGAGCACAACAGCCAGAGTTCGATCCCCAGCATGCAGTGCTGGCCCAGCACCCGGGGAGCAGTGATTGAGACTGGGGGTGATGGCACATGCATGTAATTCCAATGCTTGGGAGGCTGAAAACAGGAGAATCACTACAAGTGCAATCTACATAATGAGACCCTGTAGACCTTGTACTAAATACAAAAGGAAAGAAAATCATTGCTTAAAATGATCTCCTAAATAAATAAAATAAAATGATCTCTTAATTTTGCTGGATGCTGTAGCAAATTTCAAATGTTCTCTTTTTGGTGGAACTGGGGATTGAACTCAGGCCCTTGCCAGGAACGTGCTGATTCAAATGAGGTATCAAATGTTCTTGTTGGGTTTATTTCCTTTTGGTTTTAATAATACTGTTTTGGTATTGTATGTTTAAATTCACAAAACACTGAGGCTTACACTTGCTTCTGTAGTATTAGACTTGATAAGCTCACTCAAAGCATGTGCATGAGACATTTTTCTCAGACTCTCATCTCAAACTCTAATGTGGATGAGAATAACCTGAGATCTTAGTTCTAACAGAGATTCTGATCAGTATGTCCAGGATGGGGCTGAGATCTGCATTTCTGTTGAATTCTCAGGTAAAGCTGATGGTACTGGTCACTGGACCCTACTCTGAATAGCAAGATACCTGTTATAGCTTGTGTCTAATCTAAGGCCTCATAGGTAGGGCTTTGGGGAGGTAAATGGGCTATGGGTGTGTGATACTGGATCCTGGGTACAGGACACTGGATTAGTCTACTGTTGGATTTATAATTTGTTGGGTATGACATTGAGAATTGAAGCCTGGTGGGAAGATTTGGGTTACTGTAGGTGTGGCCTTCAGGGTGTATATCCCTCCTTTTACCTTGATCTCTTCAGCTGCTTCCCACCTGCTTTGCCATGAGCTCTATCCCCTTCTCCCATGATCCTCTTTCATGTCTCATTGCCCTACAGTCAGCTGACCATGAACAGAAACCTCTGCAAACTGAGTTAAATCTTTTCTCTTTTCACCTGTGAGTGTCCAGTGTTTTGTCCCAGTAAGGAGAAAATGACTAAGACAATGCCATATAAAGGTATTTCAGCTCTCCTTTCTAGTTTGCCCATTCTCTAGTTTCTAGTCAGCTGCCTCTGCTTTCTTTCCCTTGGTTATTTGCAGTTTTGCATACATCTTGATGGATAGAATAATACTTTATTCCCTTCTCAGTTGAAAAACAAATGACCTTCTTGTTAAGTCTCAAAATGGCAAGAAATCCTTCCTTCAATCTGAAATAAGCAGATATGTAAATGCTATGAACTTTAGGCATTCTAACCTTAGATGAATAAACCTCTACTTTGTTATGGTAGTTTTAATGGAGATCCTTGATTTTGTGCCCCACATTGGGCAGGCAGTACACATGTACCTATATATCTATATACCCATATATAGATATATAGATATCTCCTCTTATAATTCAATCAGTTTTCACATTATAAGCATTCTTTATAATCATCAAAACTGAGTAATATTCTTTAGCATGATATGCTTATACTTAGCACTACTTTACATTGATGTTATTATTTGAAAGTATCTTTTTTATTAGTTAAGAAGCATTTTGAAGGAAAGGACTCACTCACTCTTGCATTGCCTAAAAGCCTAACTAGGCACTCTGTGAATGTTTGTTGGATTGAATGGTGGCTATGTAAATTGTTAATCATGATATGCTCAGTAATGGTACTCAAAATCTCAATGTCTTAATATAATCAGCATTTTGAAATAGGAATATATCTCAGTAGTAGAGTACTTAGCTAGGAAAAACAAATTCCTGTATTTGATCCCTAGCACTACAAATAAAAAAATTAAATAGCATTTATTTAAATCATTAGCTTTAAGATCAACCTAGATTTAGATTAAGTGTGGTTGATCCTGAATGAGAGGGTCACTGACTTATATCTTTCAAGAGTAGCTTCTCCCACTCATTTTGTCATGGTCATGGAAAAAATGTAGAAGTACAAGTTGACACAAATGTTTTTCAAGCTTCTGTTTGTGCCATACTGGATAATATCCTACAGGTCCCAGTAAGTCACCTGGCTAAGTGCAGTCAGTACAAAAGAAATATGGCAAATGAGAGGCAAAGAATGTAATGCCCTCTTTTTGTAATTTACGAAAGTGCTTTTTCTTGCAGCCTCCATTTTCATAGTATCCTCTAAGTCTAAAATTTCTACAGTGTCTGGAAATAGCATAACATACTAAAGTCCCTTATAATTTTAATTTTGAAACCACTAGTTAGGGCTAGCACAATAGAGGCTTGATCTGAAGTGATTTAGTCAAAGACATGAAGATCCTGATTTTTACTGGAGTGTAGCCTGGGTTTCATTACAGTCCATTCTCACATCAGGTGTATCAGCCACAATCCCATCCACCTGCTGGTGCATGATCCTTCCAGGCACTGGGCCAATATGCAGGGAAGCAGACAGCCGTGTGTTTTAATCAGCATCTGTATCTTGATTTTTTTTGGTTGCTCTTTGAGCCATGCTAAACAAAAACATAAAAATTACCTTAAAAGCACCTTGATGAAAAGACACTGTTACCAACTTTCTCATCAGATGGGAGGAAAAATCTGAGCATGAGATAAGAGGCCAACACTGCCCACACTGACTTCACTGAAAACAAAATTTTAAAACAATTCTAATAAATGCCTAGCTCAACAAAATGATCATAAAGAAACCATTGATTGTAATAACAAGAAAGACTAAAAACCAATATCATGTTCAGTGTCTGTTACTCTTCCACCACAAGGAGATATATTACATGCAACATATGCCCATAATTGAGAGTCAAATAAAATTGTTTAAAAAGAGATACTCAGCTGACAGCAATAAAATTTAGACCAAATATCAGAAAACTATTAAATCTAGCAGTAACATTGATTAGAGCACTATTTTCTTATTTGGATAGTCCTAGGAGGACCATTGAGTTGCTATTTTGTTCAAGCTGGTGGAAAGGTAAACTAATCTCGTTTAATGGGCAAAAGATGCAATAGCTGTGCTTTCTCCGTTCATTGCAAGGGATGAATCAGAGACAATTGAAGCTTCAGTAAAATTATTGGGTTCAACATATATTTCCTGTAAATTTAGGAACTTTCACAGCTCACTTCAGTGAAAACTTTTCTGCTAACCTTATTTTGAAATAAGATACTTGTATCATTAGATCCCTGCTTCAACTTTTTGCTCCAGGAAGTACTCCATTGCAATTCATCATTTAAGACCCTATATAGACATCTTTGGGTCATGTCTTCCTTATCATTAAGACATAAAGTTCATTTGCTTCTTAGTGTTAATAATGGCTAATAGGTTAAAGAATTCCTCCCCTTATCCTCTGCAAAAAAGAAGGGGGATGGGAAGATAGCTCAGCCGTCTAAGCACCTGTGTGGTAAGGGCAAGGACCTGGGGTTCAATCCACTATACCACATACTGTGCCATTCTTGTAACCCCAGGTGCATTGTGCTGACCAAAACTGGGTATGGTGATGCACGCCCGTGATCCCAGTGTTAGGGAGGCTGAGACAGGAGGATCATTAGGAGTCCAAGTTGCACAAAAGAAAAAATATTCTCCAAGAAAGGTTTTCTTGGTGTGAATGTGTACACTATTTCTACCCTTAAAATGATATCCATGCTACTTTCTTTATGGAAGACAGAATCTTGAAATTTAGAGTTTATTAATTTATAAATGACATACCAGGTAGAACATGAAGTTTAGGAATTTCTGTTCAAATACAGTAGCTTGAAGATCTCCCAAAGTGTCCCCTGCTGAAATCTCATCAGAAGTACAGCAGTAAATAAAACCAAGTGGCAAAAGTAACAATAAAGAGGGCAATGGTGGATAAAGAGTTACAAACTATGTTTTAGAAAACTGACAGCAAAAAAAGAGAAATCTGACACTGAAAGATGTGATAGCTGACAAAATCATTATTCCCTGTCAAGTTTCCATGTGATAGCAAGAATGATAGTGTTTATAGTAGAATATAACTTTTTCCTTCTACATTGTGTATTGCTAGAAGGTGGGGAGAACTCATCCTATGTACTCAGGACAGGTCCACAAAGGTTGGTTAAGTACCTGATGAATTGAACAGAAGGACCTATTAAAGTCCATGAAAGGTCTGAAATTATCCTACTTGCAGACAAGCAGGTTAGCTTACTACAGACATGCTGACAGAGACAAAGGATTATATTATTCATAGCACAATATCAGTGTGAAATTCAAACTCACATAGGCACCTTTTTTCTCCAAAGTCCCACACTAATGATGCTGAACGAATCAAATCAATGCATATAATGTGGATTTGGGTCATAGCTGAGGAATTATAGCTTAGGAAACCAAATCTTTTATTTTATTCTTCTTTATGCCTCAAGCAAGCAAAGCCGTGTACATTTTTCACTGGAAGGAGACAATGACTATTATATCAGGCAGCAAACAAACCTATATTTATTCCAGAAGGAGATACTATATCTTGCAAGGCTATTTGTGATGTGAAAATCCTTGAAAAAAATAGGAATAGCAAAGTTGCCAGTGTCTTTCCTCATGAGACACGCAGAAACATGAAAGAGAAATCCATGGCGAATTGTCTCCAGCTTGGGAGACTTTTCTTACTATGCAATAGCATACTTTGACTACTTCATCCTATAAATCAGTCCTTTTTGTCGTGCATGGTTTCAACTATAAACCAATTATTTGCTTATTTTTCTTAGCTCCAAATGTTCACGTATCTAGGGCTATTCTGTGACTCCAAAACTGCATCTTCCAGCTCATTTTCAGAGAGATTCTGAGAGGCATCGAAGGGTGATTGGAAGACGAGAGGGTGACAGTGAACCCGCTTCTGACTTCCAGCTCAGGTTTGCCTCAATCCAACTGGAGAAGACAGTGATATATAGCTTCAAAAGAGGACAACTTTAGCTATATAGTTCCAAAGCCACCTCTTCCCCTTAGAGGTACATACAGTAACCATAGTGTTGGATTAGCACCTTCACTGTCCTCCCACCTACCATACTATTTCAAGAATCCCACTTCCATTGCTTTTTGGCCCTGTGTTCTTGACTACCTTGCTATACTCCCTGTACCCTAGAGATCTGCATGAATGTGTCTCTTCCTATACTACAATATCAAAAGACTATGAGGGCTGATCACACCATCCTTTTTCTCTTTTTTTAGTCCTAGACTCAGTAACTTTTCTGTTATCTCCAATCTTCATATTACTTCAGCAACCCATTTTCAGCCTTCCAGTAGTTCTGAAGTGGTTTTCTCTGTTAAATAATCTCTATTTGAAATAATTGTCATGATTTCTGTTTTCCTCACTGGGTGATGGCCAACTGCTACTTGGAGTTAGAAATAATTTCACCTTCCAGTCCAGTGTCTATAATTTTATATTATTTTTAGTTTAGATTTTGTATTTTTTTCTCTGTTTTTTATTTTTTATTTTATTGAAGTACATATGTCAATGAGACAGTTTCAAGACACCTTAACCATACAGATTCGATAAATTAATACATTGCAAACTGTTTTCATAACGTTTTGGTATTGTATAAGGTGCATACATGGTATTATATTTACAGATATTATTTTAGCAGATATCTCTTATCAGTGAATTAAGAGTGTAGCTGCTTACTTATCTTCTATTTTTATACCTGAATTACATAAAAAATTCAATAATTATTTACCTAGTGGATGACTGTAGTACTAGAAGCCGACATAATATCCTGTCCAGCCACCATTAGTGCAGATCTTGCCTCTCAGAGTTATGTAGAAGCACAGCGCTATCTATCCCAACTGTACTATCTATACACACACATCATGATTTTTCTTTCTATACCCCTTCCTTTGTCTACACCTGTCAAAAGTGGGCACTCCATTGACATTCAACTAACTTAGGTGCTTGAACTCGACATCACAATCCAACACAGTCCAGCATTCTACAACCATAGTGAGTTATTCAAAGAAATTGTCGACCATAGCCATTTACAGCTCAGCTTAATATTATGGCCTCACGATGTATACTTCATTTTTATACTTTTCTGCTGGACGGTTAAGACCTAGGTAGATCAAGACTTATATACCAACACATGAACTTTATATTTCCTATGTGGTCATTGAAGTCCTTTCAGGGTTTATCTTGTAGTCCTGTACATTATTCTGTAGTTCCTATGTCTGTGTCATCCATGTGGATGAGTCACGGCCAATGCTTGACCAGTTTGCTCTCTGTGAGAGATTGAAAGAAAGTTTTCTTTTCATGTGACTCTCCCCAGGCACACTATAGAACTTCAGTCTCTTTCCTCTGTGGCTCCATAATCTCCTTGTTCAGAAAATTTGGAGCTCACCTAAGTTTCATGATGTTGCAGTACAGGTTCTCCTATGTCCTGAGTCTTTGCTGACCTTGAAAGGCTAGGGCCAAAATGTTGGCTGGCCTTGTGGCTCTTCTATTTCTCCAACTCTGACTTGTGATCTTAGGTTGTTAACCATCCAGAAGAAAAGCTGATTAGTATCCTGCAGCATATGCCATTCACTTTGCCTTATCTGACT
>PVKA01030225.1:0-27518 GCA_004027165.1 Ctenomys sociabilis
AAAAAGAAGCAGGGCTGGGGCCCGACCAGAGCAGGCCTTGAATGGACACTGGCGACCTCAGAACACCGAGCCCGGGGCTTGAACACGGCCGAGGTCAGAGCAAAGTCATAGGAGTGGGTCAAGCCGGACACTGCACTGCCGAACTCCACTTGCCAGTCATTATGTCAGTCAGCTATCCGCGCCATTCCTTTCATGGTTTCTGCAAGCCTGGCCCCTATCCCTGGCTTGAGGTCACTCGCACAAGTAGTGCCCTATGTCCTGCTGCCCACTCTCTGGTTCCCTATCCGCTTTTCCTCCCTTTTCATCCTAACACGCAATCGATCAGCTCACCAATGAGGTGCTAGTTCCTTTCTCTAAGGCTTCCCGCAGTCTCCTAGGTTTTGTAGAGCACAGTCCTAGGGACGGGGAGTGGGGGAGAGTGGGGCTCCAGAGCAACCTATAAAGTGAGTCCCAGGACCCTGCTCACAAGAAGCCACTGTAGGTGAGGACAGCATACTGGTTCTATCCTCAGTCCTCACACTGGCCAATCTGGGGTCCTGGTTGTCCTCTAAGTTTGTCTCCAACTGATGTGAGTGGGACAGAAACCATTTTATGTTTCTGTCTAGTTGTAAGTTTACTTTCTGAGTCTAAACTCACTGGTGAGGGCCGGGGAGATAGCTCAGCTGACTAACTGCCTGCTTAGGCAAGCACAGGAACCAGGGTTCGAGGCACCACATGTAGTGCCGGCTCCACCCCCTGGTCAAGGAGGCCAGACATGGTAGCACTGGAATCTTGGCGCTGGAGAGCCTGAAAACAGGAGGATCACTTTGAGTCCTAGCTTCATAGTGAGAACTTGTATCAAATGTATTTTATTTATTTTTGGCCGAACTGGGGATTGAACTCAGGCCCTTGCGCTTGCCAGGGAAGCGCTTATTCCACTGAGCCAACCTTACCAAATGTATTTTAAAGAATTAAAAAAAAAAAACAAAAAAAACCTAAATGCCCTGGCAACAACCATGAAATCAGTGTGACTGTGTGATAACCTTGTGGTAACCATATGGAGTGACAACCATGCAGGCTGTGTGCCAAAAACTTATCTTGTGAACCTCGTTTGTGAGAGGTTGAAAAAAAATCTTGAAAAACTATTGTCTAAAAGTATATATTTTTTTACCATACAGAAAAACATACATTTATTACCCTAATATTAGCACATTTGTCTGCACCAAACTCCCCTTGGCATAAAGGACACAGCCTCAGGCTGCTCCTGGCTCAGGGCTCAGGGACTTGGCTGTGGGTACTACTCTTTGAAGAGTTCACGCAAGGGGCTTGTGAGATAGTTCAGTAGAATAAGCATTTGCCTGGCAAGCACAAGGGCCTGAGTTCAATCCCTAGTTCCGCCAAAAAAAAAAAGCAAAAGAAGCGGTCGAGCAGCAGCTTGAGCCCTGCCATTGCCCATGACCCTCACTGCCCACCTTCCTGAATGCCGTCTGGCTCCCCTGCTGTACCAGCCGCCCGTCACTGTGAATGGGCCTCTCTGTACAGCATGGACTCTAGTGATCCTCCAGTTTGCAGCCTCCCCAGCACTGGGATTACAGGTGTGTGCTACCATGCCTGAACTATTTGTTGTGCATACATTTTGAGATAGCGATCCCTTCTCAGTGGAAGGAACTGGGCTACCACCACCTTTATTTCTCACAGAACTAGTTACCTTACAATAACTGTCAATGGTTGGTGGTTGCCCTGAACTTCTTTGGTTGGGGATAGAAATCTAATCAATCTGTACCTCGTACAACTGGGTCTCATAGAATGCAAGGAAATGACTATAAGGATAAATCCATGACCAACCACAAGCATGGTTGGTCATGCTTGAAATCACCCATTTATTCTCTAATGACCACAGGCCCTTGTCCTATTATGCAGACGCTGACATCTGATGTCTTGTGTTAATTGGAATAGTATGCCTAATTGCACAAGTAACAACCAGACACTCAACCTCTACAGCACTCCTGATGTGCTTCTTCCCAGGCCTGAACAGAACTTCCTATTTTTCTAAATTCTCTAAGGCTTGAGATCTTACAAAATGAGACACAGTGTCACCATAACCATGTTCCTTGTAAATGAAACAGCAACATTAAAAAATCCAACAATAGTGGAATAAAATCCAGCCTTTCCTGGGTATGGATGTTTAGCTACCAGAATCTTCACCCTTATGATTCCCCATGGGCACCACTCAGGTATCAGGTGCAGCAGCTCCAGCAACCATGACCTGCACTGGATCAGTTTTCTGGGCAGTAAGATGGTGAGCATTCCTTTGGTTCATGGAGTGTTCATGACTCCAACCCAAGGCAGGGCAACCCCCACCCTACTGATGCATCTATTAATGTTGGCTTGGGCTTGGCAGTCACAACCAAGACTTCCCCGCTCTCCACAATCCAATTATCCACTCTACAATTGTATATTATACAATGTAGGCAACTATTTATGGTATGCCTGCTTGGAGGTTGGTCATGTGCTCATTGCTGAAGGATACAAAAAGAATCTCTCATATGTCACTCCCAAGTGGCACTGCTTCCCCATAGCACAAGCTTGGAGGATACATTTGGTCAGACAGCACCCAATCTTAATCTTGCTACTTCTCTGCCTACTTCTGTCAATGTCACCACCAGCCCCCCTTTGGGCAATATACTCCAAATCATTGTGTGCACATGGCCCTACAAGATGTACGGTCAGTTCAACTATTGGATTATTATGTTCCAAAAGCAGTTAATTCACAGTATCAGCATTTTGATCATGACTTTTCTTGCAGCTCTAACCTGCCTGACACATTGGCCCTTAGCAAGCAACATAAAATTCTCCTCCAAAAACTGGCTGACAAATCCAAGACCTTAGAGACACACACCAAACATCTTATAACTCATTCCCCAGCACACAGACAGTGTACAGAAGTTAGGCTGCCAATGTTGAGTTTAACACTGAGGACTCTTGTGGTACCTTTTCGTGGGTTTTGTCCACTTGGCATAGTTTGTGCAATGGCTTAATGTCCTCCCTTACTGAAATATTGATTATTGTGCTTTGTACTGCATTTGATTTTTCACTTAGCCCTGTAATACTTCACAGAACCAAAAAAACATAAATCTACCAGATATCTTATTTGACTTCCCTTCATATCTTTTGATGCACACCTCAGGGTGTCAGGGGGTGGAACGAGATGAGCAGGAGAGGAGCCATCTTTCATTTCTGCCTGCTTCTTTCAGATTTATTTTTCTGAGTCTAAACTTCAGACATGCCTGTGTGGTAACCATATAGATCGATAACCATATGGCCTGCATGCCAGAGACTTATCTTGTGAACTCCTTTTGAGAAACTTAAAAAAAAATATTTTCATCAATGAAAAATACATCTTATCATCATAGAATTGGTGTGTGTTGTTTGTTCCAAACTCCTCTCAGGCTGCTCCTAGCCCAGTATTCTGGCGCAGGCCTCGAGGACTCAGCCAGGGGCACTGCTCGAGCCTGTGACTGTCACTCCACCTTAGCCACGTGAGCTCCTCTCTCTTGGTGTGAATGGGATCAGTGCTCAGCAAACCACTGTTTGCAGGAAATCGCTCAACTCTTGGGATCTTTGTGTGGCAGATGTGCATACTCCCTTTGGGGTGGCCTAACTCAGAGGCCTTTTTGGTCTTGAGAGTGGCCTCTGCATCCACTCCCGACACCAGCCCATCTCAGGAGCTTTGGTACTGCTTCCTGCTCCCCCTACCATCTGGTGGAGCACTATCTTCTCTCTCCAGGGTGGGGTGGGGCAGCCTGCTCTAAAAGAATCACCAGATAGGCAAAGGATCTCCCTTTCTTGGCCCCTTCAGTGTGCGTAAACACAGGCGTTCACACACACATATGGGTTCCAGAAGAGGCTTTGGGGGCCACTTCACCCTTGCCATCCCCAGGCTTTCTCCATGCAAAGCCTCAAATCTCCCCCATTGCTGACCTGACTTTGAAATCGTTTCTTCGCTGTGTCTGTCTGCAGGTGAAGTGAGCATGACTTTTGTCTGTGCTTAGCAAGATTGAATCAATCTGTATTTATTTTAGGTGAGGTCCCACGTGTGCCTACGCGTGGAACACACATCCGATCACACGAAGCCTGGCTCCAAAGGACCTAGAGGTAGCGGAGCCACAGCTGGATGTTTGGACATCCTCCATGCATGCAGACTGGGTGGGGAGAGGATGAGAGATTAGGCTTAGCTCTGTAACTGGGAAGGGACGCGAGGCCCAGCACTCGTGACCAGCGTGCTTATTTGTGGGTAACTCCTGTGAATCACTTTTTCAGCCTCTGCCTGCCAGCCTGTGTCCATACCAGAGTACAGTGACTGACTGAGACGACATCAGGGAGCAGGGAGCCCCCTGTAGGTAGTTCATGAGAGGAATTTCACGGATGAAAAAATTGCTTCAGGGCTTGGAAAAAGCAATCACAAAGCATCTTAAAAATCTAGTTTGAAAAAACACACATGATGTTGCATTTACAGTTTCATACTCTGACTCAGCATACTATTTCCAATTCCTTTCCTGTCTTTGTTGCTATGGCAAACCCCCAACTTTAATTTTTACTGAAGGATTTGGAGTAATCTTTTGTACTTCTGTCGTGTTCTGAAGTAGGTATCATTATGAAACCCACTTCAGCTGTGTCTTCGCTCAAAAGGCTCACGTTTTGTCTTATAAGGAGAACGCGAGACCAAGCTTTGGAAAACACGAAACCTAGCACATAAAGGATTTATTTACTCTTGCTCTTGCCTCTGGTAGACGTCTGCATTCTTCCGAGAAGGTGTAGTTAGGCGCCTGGGGAAACAGCTGAAAGAGGACATTCATGTACATTCTGGCTCCTCTAGGTAAATGAACCCGATTTCCCCCGAGAGGCGCGGGGACTCACTTCCTGGAGCCCGGTCCGCAGACGGTGCGCGCTCGGGCGGGGCTCGGCGCTTTGGCGGCCCCGCCGGTGGCGCGAAGGGGCCGAGGGCCGGGGGCCGGGCTCTGACCGTGACGCGGCTGGTCGGGGAGGGACGCAGGAGACCCGGGGAACGCAGTGGAGGCTCCTCGCCCCCGCCCGGCGCAGCCCTGATTGGGCCAGCGCGGCCCGGACCGCCGCAGCCCAGCCCGCTCGCCGCGGGGACGCGAGCAGAGCCGGCCCTGGCGAGGCCCTCGCCGGGGATTTAAAGCAAGCAAGTTTTGTTCCCGAGACACATGACTTCGGCCAGGCCCGGGAAGAGCCGACCTCCGCAAGGAACACGCAAGGAGCTGGGCTCCCCCGGGGTGAGTTTTGCTGTAAACTCCTTCGAGTCGAAGTGAGCTGTAAAGTAGAGATCCTGGGGGCGCTGGCGTGGGGCCGGGAGAAGGGCTCATGTAAAAACGCACCGCCCTTGGTGTGCAGCCTCGGCTGGGGGCACCGGAGTTCCCTGTCTTTGTTCCTCGGGATCCGGCAGCCCTGGGTGTGAGTGGGGCTGAGCGCAGAAACCTTCCCAAGCCTTGCCCGCCCGTAGGACTCCGGCTGGAGAGCTGAGTTAGAATGAGCGGAGCTCGGAGAAACTTTGTGTCCCGTGTAACTGTTGCGTCTCGAGTGGATGGGACGAGAGGCTCCGCTCCCCGGTCTGGACGGCGTCTGAAGCCGGTTGATTCGTAGGGGATGTGTACGACCAGTTGTGCGATTAAAAAACCGCTGTTCAGCTACTAGCAGCCTTTCAAGCCGGGCTGAGGCCCTGGTTGGGTAGAAATGTGGCCTTCCCTCTCTCTCCAGATGGGGAAGTCCTCAGAGTGCGGGGGTAGCAAAGCTCAGGTCCCCGATGGTTTCCTTTGTGCTGTGCCCCCGATCCACGATCCGGTCCCCGGCGGGGCTGCGGACGTCCATCCTCCGGCCCGCCCGGCCAGCCCACCCCGCCCCGCCCCGCGCGCCTCCCGCCGATGCGCTCGCTCCGCGGCGGAGCGCGCTCTCCCAGGCCGAGCTGGGCCGGGGCCGACTGGACGGGACGAGGTCTCTCTCCTCGGGACAGGAAGGGGGAGAGGTGAGGCGTGGACGACGCGATCCGGATTCACAGGTTGGAGAGACCCTTGGGCCCGGGGGCGCGCGGGCGTGCGCGGACCAGGAGGGGGCGTCCCCTCCCCGGCGCCTTTGTTCGCCCGGCCTGTGTGAGCCGCCGCCCGGTGGCCGCGATCCGGGGCCCAGCCGCCGCGTGGGTGCGGCTTGTGTGCTGGGGACCCGAGGCTCCGGCGGGGTTAGGGACCCGGGGCCCGGCGGGCTTCAGCCGAGGGGACTCGGGCGACCGCGCTGCTGCTCGGCGATGCAGAGAGCCAGGGGCGCGCGGAGCCGCGAGGTGGGCGCCGCGGTCCCCGGCCCCGTTTCCGGCGGGGTCCCGAGCTGGCCTCCGCCTCCGGGTTTGCATGGCAAAGCTGGCCCACCGGGTGGGAAGTGGGGAAACTGGCGGCCGGGCCAGACTTTGGCGAGTTATAGGCTAGGGAAAGGAAACAAGAAAGTGGGCGGGCGGGCAGTGGAAACTAGAAAACTAAAATATATTTCTGGTGGCAACTCTAGATTCCCTTTTACTTTGACTCTGCCGGGTTTTATTTGGCATCTGGGGGTGACTGCCAGCCTCTTACCTGGTCAAGTACCGTTTAGGTATGAAGTAACAACTTTTAATTAGCGTTAGCTACTCTAGGTCCTTTTCCATTTTGAGTCCTCATAGGTTAGGATTGTGCTAAGGGGACACCAGTGTTGCCACCGCAGAGTGGCTGGCGAGGGCACGGAGCTGCTATTTAGGATAAGTTCTAATGAAAGCACTCCATCAGAATTGGATTGGTTCCTCTGTGCCTTTATTTTGGGAAACTTTACCTGGTCCCTGTGGGGGGGAAGGGAGAGGAATGAGAGAAGCTGAAATTGACCCAGAAAAAGGGATGTGCTCGGTTGTGGCGCAAAAATGATCCCATCGATCACTCTTGAAGGATGATCAGTGATCTGCAGCCCAGGTTTTAGCTTTCTGGAAACAAAAGGAGGGCAGATGCTACCTACAGCTCACCACAAGAGAGGAGGGGAAGCTTTGGGGGCCAACGAAAGCAAGATGCTGAATACCTGAGGGCTTTCACTGTAGACTCACAAGGCAAGATGAGGCTGGCTCCCCCACACCTGAGGTGGGGTGAATATTGACAGGGAGAGTGCTTGAACCCAGAGACTTTCTTGTGGAGGAAGTGAGCTAGGCACCCAGAAAGAGACTGCAGATGGGGATGGGTTTTCTTTCGGAACTGGGCATTGAACTCAGACCCTTGTGCTTGCCAGGCGAGCAATTATCTACTGAGCTACCTCCCAGGCCCCCAGGGATGGGTTTTCAAAAATAAAGTTCAGTCTCTCAAGAGTTAGAAACAAAAAAGTCACATTGTGATTCATTAAAGATGGAAATCAAATTTCCCTTTTTATAAAAGGCATTCAAAGAGGGAGAGTGTAGTAAAGGGATATAACTTTCTAATTCTCAAATATGGAACAGCTTGAATAATAACTCATGGGTTTTGAAATGGGTCAGCTTTAAAAGTGGGTCACTTTGGCTAGAATCATTGCACTTGGTGACTTTCAAATTGTAAAGGGTCAAGTTCTTCCAGAGGCCCAACTGCATTAGAATTTGCATTTCAGAACACGGAGTTCCAGAAAAACAGAAAAAGTCAGAAGGAAATGCTTTTTTCTCCAAGTAACAAAATATACCCTATTTGATGTATGTTCAATTGAGCAGACTTTAGGAACTTACTGAAAGGACTCTGCCACTTGACATCAAGTCTTTGCCCCAGAAGATGTAGCTGGAACAGTGTAAATTTAGCATTTACTGTGGGCAGTGTGTATTACATGATAATTTACACAGAGGAAGGATACAAGAATTTTTATATTTCAAGATAAAAAACTTGATCAGGTGAGATGTGAACTTAAATGCAAGTGACTTTTTCCCATTTGGATGCCATGAATTCAGAGACTGGCTTTGATCCTATTATTCAGATTTATGTTTCACTGTGAAGGTTCTAATACTAGAAGCAGGCAGGCAGCGATGGCAGGGAATGTTCCACCAACTCTGCAGGCCACAAAACCCCCAAAGATCCAGTTCAACACTTTGTTATACAGCCTAAGGTTCATCTAAGATTTAATATTTTTCTTTTCCTTCATTGCTACAACTCTTCCTACAACTTTCTGACAGGGTGCTAAGCAAACTCTGCTAAAACACTGACTTCATCAGGTTTTCTTCTCTATAATTTACACAGCTTTTTGGCCTTATGTCTATGTCATTGCCATTGAAAGGTATTTTAAGTGTGTTGTGTTCTTTCCTGTCAAAGATAATGGAAGAACATTTTTAGTCATTAAGAATGATACTTCTTGTGCTGGGGAGATAACTCAGCAGCATAGCACCTGGCTGGGAAGTGCAAGGTTCTGAGTTCGATCGTCAGTACCAGAAGAAAAGAAAGAATGACACTTCTCAGTCTCAATAGTATTTTGGGATGTGAAGAGTAGCCCTTAGCTATCAAATGAGTATTTTAATAAATATTTTGAGAAAACTCATCAGTATAGCTTAGCATTTTGGTAGCTAAAAATGGTTATTTACTAACTAACCTATGATGGTAAAGATACATGGATGACTCTGAGAGAAAGGAAATGATCACGCTTCGCCGATGAGTCATCGCGGCGCATGCCTGGCAAACACTGCTGCAGTGAGAGGCACGTCAGGTGCATTTACCGGCACATGAGAGGGGCAGGTGACAGACCAACTTTTACTTTTTGTATTCTCATTCTGCAACCCTCAGCTTTTCCCCTCTCTCCACCAGGTCCTGATTCCAGGTCACACTGGAACACTCACTGACTCTGTTGGGGATCTACACCTGAGCTATCCCGACGTTGCCCTAGCTTCCTGCCCTTGGCCTCCTACATGGTATGTGCTAAGTTAGTATCTGTAGAGTCAATGAACTATAGGCCTAAATTTGGGCTGCATACTATACCGCCTAGAACAGTGCAGGTGCTTAAATGATAGTAACTGGCTTCTGAGATAAACGTCAAATGGCAAAGATAGAAACATATTATTAGAACTCATATACTATTTTGCCTTTTGTGCTCTGTGTGGTAAAACCACCAATCAGATGGGTTTTTAGTTACAGTGTCCCAAATAAGCCAGATAAAGTGCCAGTAGGCAATGGTACCCTCTCCCTGAATTGTCGTTTTCCTTCCCACTATTTGACCTCAGCTCTCATTTTAATTTCCTTGACTCCACCGTCTTCCTTCATCCTAGCTTCTAGCAAACTAAACCTGACATTCTCTGCTCTACCTACAAGTGTTTCTCTTGTATGCTTTCAAAAATTCCAACGTGAGTCTGTCTTAGGATATCATCCCCCTTTCCCGACATTCCTCTTTTAAATTAGTTTGAATGTTCCCTGTTAGAGTTTTTCATTCTCAACTGCTGCTTTTGTCCTCTCCAGGCCCATGGTGGAATCTTTGCCCTTATTGTGGGTTCTGCTCATTTGCCATTTCCCCTTCAAAGCTGTCCCCAGTTCCCACCTTCTCTCCTAAGAAGTATTTCATCCCTTGCAGCACACCTGGTTTAGTAAGTGGCTTTCTAATATCAGATTCACTGATGAATTTTCCAAGACCTTCCCTTCCCCAATCCAGTTGCAAGCAAATAAATGTCCCTTGCTCAGTTTTTCTGCTGATAAAGCCATCTTAAGAAATCTCAAGGCTGCAAAATATCAGTTTGAGTGAGTGTTGCTTTCTAGTAGCTCGGACAAAGGCGTCTTGGTGTGTGAAGTAGTGTGGGGTAGAGTTGGGAGTATTTGTTGTCACATTATCAGTGCAGGCAGTCACTTACTACTGACAGATGAGCTTGTATTTGGGACTCACGTCCTGACTGTGCCCCTTATGATATATCGATAACTGGCTTCTGTCTATCAGTCATCTTCACCTTTTGCTTGCTGTTTTATGAGCCAACTCAGAATGTATCTTTGCATTTTTTCCACTCTGACTCATGAAACAATTCTGATATAGTTTTTGACTAAAAGAATGATGGCTTCCCCAGGGTGAGGGTGTGGCTGTGTGCTTATGACTCCTCCGATTTCAGTTTACCTGATACTTGCTCATCAGATATTTGCTTAACATCCTTTTTGAGTTTTCCCTCTGCCTTTATCCCCTTGCATCGCTTTCCCCTGCTTTCTACCATTTTGGATTGCTGTCCTTGGATTCCTGGTGTTTGGAGAAAAAACTTTGTATCCAGAGAACACAGACTCATGAGGTCACTTTTGCCCATCCTTGGGGAAGCATTATGACAAAGCCAAGACCAGAAGCAAGTCCCTGCCATGCGCATATGGTTAGGGAAAGGCTATGTTAGAGAAGAGAACGAGACCGAGTGCTTCCAACATGCAGGTGGTGGGAAAAGCATAAATGCCCCCAAGCGTCAGATAGTGTTGCCCTCCCAGGCACGGACCTTGACCCCACCCCACCTACTTCCCAGGCTGCCATCCTGATGGGAACTGCAGAAGAGCCCTATCAGGAAGCCAGGCAGGTGGGACTCAGAAGGGCTTAGCTGCTTGGAGCTGCCTGGGATTTATGATGTATTTTTGTTGTTGTAAATTCCACGTAATCAAACTAGTTTCTGGGAAATTTAGTAATTTAAGGTACCAGCACTACTGTCTACTGTAATCCTATTTCCCCATGGCACTAGTTTCCTTATTATAGACTTGAAGTTCGCTTTCATTTATTTCTTCACCTGGTATTTACTTGGCTTTATTTCCTCTATAACTAGTTAACAAATCTACATTCATATTTAACTTCTAAAGTAATGTAGAGTTTAGCTTACATTGGTGGGGACCCTAGAACTGGTTTCTCACGGTAAGTTAGTTTTATAACTCAGCTTTTCCCTCTGTCTTTGTATCCGTGCTTACTAAATTGGAATTTAAGATCTTTGGACTAACTTTGAATTAAGAACTAACTTATTTTAGATAGAAGAGTGATAATTCTAAATGGCTTTTATACCTTGCCCATGGATTGAGCTATTGTTTTTATGGCTAAAATCATAGCCATAAAGACACCCAAAGATAGTTACTGGGTAAAATATTTCTCTTTTATAGGATTTATATAGGAAACACAAACTTGAGTTAAAAAATAGCATAACTGTTGAAAAGGCATCTAATTTTTCATAGTTGAAGTGTGAGTTGTAAAATAAAAATTCAGGCTTGGGGATCTGCAAAGAAGTCCTGTAGTGATGAGGAGTGACAACTGATGTCTCCTGTCCCCTCTGGGAGGCAGAAAGTGAAGGGTTCAGGCCCAGGTGACTAGGAGAAGGAGCAGGCCCAGGACAGGAACAGGGTGGTGACCACTGCCTGCAGCAGTGGTGACCCGCCTGTGGTGGGTCACTGGTCTACATGGGAGGTTTCTGCAGCAGCTCTGAGGGGCTGTTGAAGCCGAGCCAGAAATGACCTAGGCAGGGGCCTCTGGGGTGGATGGGCAGGATGGCATGACTGGAGA
Source organism: Ctenomys sociabilis (assembly GCA_004027165.1). Classification (NCBI taxonomy): domain Eukaryota; kingdom Metazoa; phylum Chordata; class Mammalia; order Rodentia; family Ctenomyidae; genus Ctenomys; species Ctenomys sociabilis. Next base: position 11,491 of record PVKA01030225.1, read on the forward strand.
GCAAAGGTTTTGAGATGTGGAGGGAGGCATGGAAGAAAGCATGGGAGACCTTGGACAGACAGCATGCAGGGCAGTGTTCAGTGGAGGAGCAAATGTTCTAGACTGCCACTGTCCTAGAACTTTAAGGTCTCCAAGGAAATGTCATTCTGCATGAAGCCACACAGCTGCCTTTCTCATTGATATCTTGTCTTGAGTCTGTGGGAGGCAACACAATCAGAATGGTAGGCTTATCATTAATAAGGCTTCCTGGCTGGGCTTGGTGCTCGCCTGTAAGCTCAGCACTCCAGGAGGCTGAGGCAGGTGGATCCAAAGTTTGAACATGGTCTGGGCAACTTAGTGATTTATTGAGACCCTGTCTCAAAATTTAAAACTAAATAAATTAATTAATTAAAAGGGCTATGGATATAGCTGAGTGTGAAGGCCTTGGGTTTAACCTTATACTATCCCCTAAAAAAGTTTCCTTAGACTTGTGAGTGTTGTGTGTATTAAATAAAATGCAGAAATACTTTTCTCATTAGATGCTATCACCATATCATGACAGTGGCCAGAAGTGGTGGTCAAGAAACAGGGGCAGGAACAAAAATATATACATTTTGGAAGTTAGACTCCACTGGCTGTCTCTAGGTGACATCACTCAGCCCTCAGGTCAGAGGGTCGGTGTCGCCTCTGCTGCAGTCCACCCAATGTGGGATGGGGACATCTGTGGTGCCTGGTTGCTCCCAGCACAACTCTAAGGACCAGTGTCTATCTCGTCTGCCTGGAGCTCCACGGCCAGGGCCTTTATGCCACTAATGCACTCCACCCATATGTTAAACCCCAGTTACTTTTCTGATGAGCAAGCCCTTTCCCTGGATGCCTTCTCCCTGAGTTCTTTTCTTGTGGATCTGTCTGCCATCTCTCCATGTCCACAAAATCAGTTGTCTTCATACGCCCTATGGTCCCATCTGCTCCAGTCTTCGATGACCTGCTGGATGTTGGCACCTCATCAACTCCTCCAAGACTCAAAGGTGGCACAAATTTAAGACTGAACATAACCCCAGCACTTCTCAGGAACCAGTTTCCCCACCCGCTGTCTGTAATGCTCAGCTTGCATTTACTCTTCCTTTCCTTGCACGGATTCATCGGGTTCTGCTGGGCCTGTTTTTCTTGAAAGAGTCTCCCTTAGCTCTGCTGTTTGGTTGGGACGTGCTCTGTCCCCCGAGTCCATGTGCTGCAGGCTGGCCCCCAGGTGGTGGGGTTGAGGAGGTGGCCCTAAGAGGAGGGGCCTGGTGCAAGGTGCTGAGGTTAACAGCTAGGAAGGAGTGACTCGCTGCTCCTGAGAGGCCAGGCCGCTGCCCAGCTGTTTTCCTGCATGCTGAGAACTTCCCCAGAGGCTGAGTAGCTGGGGCAGGTGGATCTTTCAGCCTCTGAAACTGGGAGCTAAAAGAATTGTTTCTGGTAAGAATCCAGATTCAGGTATTTTGATAAGGCAACAGAAAACAGGCCCATTGTACCCTGGGCTGAACCTTCCCAGTCCAGCCTCAGAGGCCCTCATGCACTGCTGTGCTGAGTTCCAGGTTCTCTGCTTTCTGTCCTGTCCTGTGATACCACTGCCAGTTAATCCCTAGGGCTGAAACTTCATAAATACTGGATAAGGCAGTCATCATTCCAAACACACACAGCACACTGGTGCCTTCCAGCTGCCCTCTAGGCCACTAGGGTTCTTTATAAGCTGACATCTACCTCCTCATTTTTAAATATATCTGTTTCTCCAGTGTCTGCCATGCATACTTTTTTCTCATCTGAACCAAAGCGTGCTGCCTAGACCCTGCTCCTCCTCAGGCCTTGCCGAAACCCTCTTTGAGCCTGAGTTCTCCCGTGGGACTCTGCCACACCTCAAGGTAGAATCATGGGACGCCCGACTCTTTGGCGTCCGCCTGTGGGAGCTGCATATACTTTCATGCAAGGAGATGAGGTTTTTCTCAAATAGGCGGTAAGTGCTTTGAGACTGCACATCTCCTGTCTTGTACGGCTCACCTCAGAAATACTGACATCCTTATAGGAGTTTATTGGCATTTGGGAGACTGAAGTTAATTTGAATTTAGAATGCAGGCCTGTCATCTTGGTTCAAAGTTCAGCATTCTTACAGGACTTGTACTTTATTTCAGAGTCATAAAAGTAGACTTTCTGGGAAGTGACTTGACAGCTGGTATGTGGTAGCAGAACCCATGTTATTGTAGGGACCTTTGTAGCGGAGACACAATAAGGAACTCTAGGGTTTTCCAGAGAAATTTAAAGAGCTCTCTTCTTTAAAAAAAAAGAATGCTCTTTTGAGCAACTGAAGGGCCCCGCTCCCACCCTGGAAAGTATTGGAGGAGGGGTCCATTGGCTCTTTCTGATGTTCTTTTCCTTGTTTTCTGACTATTGGGTAGCAAACCCAAGTCGCAGTCCAAATGCCTGTCTCTGTCATCTTCTTTCCAGTGCTCCATTTCCTATTTCCAGTAGGCTCTGGAGACACCTGTCTTTCTGCTTCTCTTCAGGAACATCATGTTGATATTTGCTCTGCTGGGAGGGAGGCCTGAGCTCACACAATAGGTCTGGCCCCACACTGGGATGAGCCTTGAGCTTCCGGCTGCTGACTGGCCAGTGGCCTGCCAGGCATACAAAGGAAGCTGCGCACACAGCTCTCCACAGTGGGCGGCTGCTGAGCTGGGTGTTTGTCTCTGCATTGTTTCCTGTAAGGCCCAGCATTTTCTTTTGCCCCATCGGCTCCCTGGTGGGCTTCTGCCCTGTGCCTTCCCCAGGAAGTAGAAACATGGGCTTAGCGTGAGGCTGAGACACTTGTAGGTGAGGAGCAGAGTGAGGTGAGCTCTGGTTGCATGCCTCCGTCAGCAAAAGCCAGTGCTGGGCCAGCACTGGGCAGGTTTGCTAGCAAGTTTACACTGACAGGGCATGTCTGCTTTGGGCTGGAAAAGCCCTCTCACCTGGGACTCAGGTCTGTCTGTCCCTTAGAGCAGAAGGTGAAGCTCAGAAGGTATCCAGACGTTCTTCCCTGTCAGCCTGAAGCTGGGTAGTATGAATGTGTGCTTTATCTGCCCTGCATCACATCAGTGTGTCCGCGAGGTCTGCAAATAGTGGCTATACATTTACACCAGTGAGTGGGAGAAATCTTGTTGGGAACTCTATGAGCTGTATGAATATGTGGTGTGGGTTGCTGGCTTGGGGACAGTTCTTTTGTCAGTTTTCAGAAAACATTTGGACTCAATGAGGTCTGTTTGGAACAGTGGAAAAAATATAGGAAAATATAGTGACCATGTACAGCCAGTGATCACATGAATATTCTGGCTTCTGGAGCGATGTCAGTAGTGGTGACACGCTGACTGACCCAAGGAGTTCTGGATCCAGGTTCACTGGGGCTGTGGGCACCTTGTGTGAGTTGGTGTACATTTGGGAGCTGGAGGAGTAGGCATTGGGCCAGGAGTGCAGGAAGCAGCTTGGGCTCCTAAACACAGCCAGTACGTGCGGGGGTGGGGAAGCACCTGGTGTGGTGCTCACTGCCCTGCCGGAGTTGGGAGTTGGATTTGCCTGGAGTCTCTTGGGTTCCAAAGGTGGCCTTTCTCTTTGTTCCCATCCCAGAGGCTGTTGGAGTAGAAACTGCAGATTCCTCTCAGTTGTGAATTGCCCTGGAACTCTTCAATATAGGTACCTTGTGCCATCTTAAACCCTGCCTCTAAGAATTTGAGTACTTTGCTTTAAGCCTCTAGCTCTTTTAATCATGTTCTGCAGAGGAAACAGAGAGGCCCTTGCTTTGGGCCCTCAAAGGATGGTCTCTGGCCTGATTGCATGCCCTGGGAAGGCAGAGAGGAAGTGGCCCTGGAGTGGAAGAGGTTTTGTAAGGGTCAGGCAGATGCCACTGCCAGAAACCCACATTTTCTGTGGTCTTTTCCACCCTCCCCTGGTCACCTAATCCCCAGAGACCAGGGACCCAGGTCTGTTTGTCCCTTAGAGTGGAAGGTGAAGATCATCAATGTACTGTATGTCACATCTGAGAATGCCACATACCTCAAACTCAGTTTCACATCCAACTCGGTTTCACATGAACCTGTTTGTACGCACTCTCTTTTCTCTGTTTCCTTTTTTTCCTTCCTTCTCCTCCCCCATGTCTGCCTAAGTAGTGTCTGCTGTTTTAAAATTTGTGCTCTAAGGCACAGATAGCACACAAGAGCCAAGTCGCGCACCAGCAGCTGAGCATCAGATGCGAGGTGTGTTTTTCTAAACTAAAACCTCAGTACTCAGGGTTGGCCTTTGCAATAAATAAGTGGGTTTGGAGTTGCAGTTTGGGCACCTGATTGCTAAAATGCTCACCACAGCCGCTCTAGGGGCTAAAGTGCTCCTATGTTGGTTAGCTCTGGGCAGGGTCTTAGCGGGGCCTCCTCTAGTCTCTTGCCTGATTTTCAATACTGGGTTTTGCAGTTTTGGCCCTTGGTAGGAAGGATCATGAGGAACAGGAAAGGCAGCAGAGGCTGAAGCCCAGAGGTATGGAAGGAGGCCCCGCCAGAGCCAGGCCCACTCTGCAGGGCACACAGTATGCGCAGTTGGTTTTATGCCAAGATTAAGGGAGGGGAAACCTCTGTCCTGGGCTTATGACATTGGCTTGATGGGACTCTGCCTGTGTCACCTTCTCCCTCCCAGTCCAGTCAAAGCTCAGGCAGGGACAGATGTGCCTTGAGAGACAGCACCTACTCTAAGGCAAGGAAATGTTTGTGATAAACACAGCATCCTGGAGGAGATGAAGGTACTGTCTCCTGGTGGGGGAAGAAAAGGGAAAGGAGGTAGGCAGCTGTGGCGTGGACCTCGCCTGAGGCAATACCTGGTGGCCTCAAACCCCTCAGTCCATCCTGAGCAGCCAGCAGCCTTTGGAGTGAAGGCCACTCCTACCCAGCATGGTTCTTGGTGCCAGCATTTGATCAACACCTACTGGATGCCAGATGTTGGTGATGCTGAGGGTAGGGTATCTACGATGTTGTGCCAAGAATGTCCAAGTTCAGGGAGCAGGAAGGAGCTGTGCAGTGCAGGTGAAGTGCACACTTGAGGGAACGGGGCCCCATTTAGGCTTCCTGGAGAGGTCTTCCTGTAGGACCCAGGGTGAAGGCTCAGGTGGGGGCTGGAGGAGCCTGACAGGGCCTGGAGCTGGGCTAAGGCATAAACTGGACTGCATGTTGTGCTAACTGGAGAGTGAGGGGGAGTCTGAAGAGCTCAGCTGGCCTGAGTTTTGGAGAGACCGCTCTGACTGTAAAGTGAAGTTGGACACCTGGGCATCACTTAGTTTCCTTCCCTGCCTCCTAGGCTTGGTGAGAGGTGATGGGAAGAGCTGAAAAGAGACACAGTCAAAGCGATCCATGGGATTAGACAACTGGATGTGGAAGTAGAGGAAAAGGTAGACTTTGGATTTCTGCATTAGATGAATGAAGTACTGTCAGGACAGATCAAGAGAAGATGGAAACGTTGTTGGGGAGACGAGCAGAATGTGTTAGAAATGGCACCTGTGTGCTTGGTAATTAACTGTCTACTCCCCTCTACCTGTGTGGCTATGTGTCTTTCCATTGACTGCGTAAACACCTTAGTGCCCTCTCAATTTGCAGGTTTCTGGGTAAGATGCATGATTTAGAACAACAAATACTAAGTCGGCCAAGCCCTTACTGGCAAACGATTCTCTGACTACAAGGCAGTTTGTGGCTTTCACCCTGTTGATTCCTCGTTTAGAATATGTTAAGTTTGAAGAGTCTGTTAAGTCTCCACATGAAAACAAAGAAAGGAAGGAAGGAAGGAAAGAAAGAAGAAAGGAAGATGACTGTGTAGATTTGGAGTTCACGGAGCAATCTTGGAGAGAATTTGTAATATGGCTTGAAAAACAACCATGACTCCTTGCTTGTGAACTGTGATATCTTACAGTCTTACTCTTATTCCTACCTTGACTGGGGCAACCATTAATGGACCTGCATTGCTATGAACTTTCTTTTCATCTACTATTTTGCCTTGATCTGTCTAACTCATTTCATGCTGACTGTATTCAAATTAATATGTTCCTGGGTAATCACATTTGTGCCATTTGAATTTTATGTATATGTGATGATAACTATTTGGAAGGTTTTTGTTTTCCTTTTTTGTTTCTCAAGAGATGAAGGAGAAAAGAGTGTCTTATTCTGAATGGAAAGACATTATCAAATCTGATAGTTTTTATTTTTTCTTTCTCCTATTTTTTTGTTTGTTTGTTTTGAAGCAGCATCTCACTATGTAGCCCAGGCTGGCCTTGAACTCACTGTGGAGCCTAGGCTGGCCTTAAACAGCGATTGTCTTGCCTCAACCTCCCAAGTGCTGGGATTACAGGTGTGCATCACCATACCTAGCCTTTTCCCTATATTTATTCCTCTAAAAAATTAAACAGCTGTCTGCTCTGCTGAATGCTAAACTCCTCATTGCTTTTTGGAGGCAATTGCTCAGGTTCAATTTGGTCTAAGGGAATCAGGAATATATATATATATGCATATATCTTCTTGGTATGCAGTAACCCATTTGTTTGCTATTCTTTTTTCCTTTGAACTCCAATAGGTCCCAACTCATGCTCAAGGAAAGCAGCACATGAGCCAGCTGCGTGGGGCTGTGCACTGGACACAATGAAGGAGCCCGCTGTGGAAGGATTGTGATGTCCAGCGTCCTCATTCTACTGTTTCTTTCTTTTGCAATCCTAGAAAAGATGGCATCCAGTGCAAATGCTATGTGGAAAAGGAAGCTCCTTGTCCCTCTTCATGACTGATGTACACTAAGATGAATGTCTATTATACAAGATACAAAGTTCTCTGTTCTCCGAGGAGCAAGCACCCATTTCAAACTCCCCCTAACTAAAATCACGGACCTGAATGGACACGAGAATGTTCGTTAGTAGCAGAAGAGTCAGAAAACGTCAGTTTTTTCAGCTACTTGCCACTTGTTTTGTTCTAAGCCTCATGTTTTTTTGGGGACCTATTGATAACCACATTGTGAGCCATATGAAGTCCTACTCCTACAGATACCTCATCAATAGCTACAACTTTGTGAATGACACCCTGTCTATTAAGCGCAGCTTGGAAGGGTCGCGCTACCCGTACTTGATTAACCACAAGGAGAAGTGTGAAGCTCAGGAGGTCCTCCTTCTACTGTTCATAAAGACTGCCCCTGAAAACTATGCCCGGCGCTCTGCGATTAGAAAAACGTGGGGCAACGAAAAGTACGTTCGGTCTCAACTTAACGCCAACATCAAAACTCTGTTTGCTCTAGGAGCTCCTAAGCCTCTGAAGGGAGAAGAGCTGCAGAGGAAACTGGTCTGGGAGGATCAGATGTACGGGGATATCATTCAGCAAGACTTTGTTGATTCCTTCTACAATTTGACTCTTAAATTACTTCTGCAGTTCAGCTGGGCAAACACCTTTTGTCCCCATGCCAAATTCTTGATGACTGCTGATGATGACATATTTATTCACATGCCAAATCTCGTGGAATACCTTCAAAGTTTAGAACAAATTGGTGTTCAAGACTTTTGGATTGGTCGTGTTCACCGTGGTGCCCCTCCCGTTAGAGATAAAAGCAGCAAGTACTACGTCTCCTATGAAATGTACCAGTGGCCTGCCTACCCCGACTACACGGCCGGTGCTGCGTATGTCATCTCCAGTGACGTAGCTGCCAAGGTCTATGAGGCATCCCAGACCCTGAATTCTAGTCTGTACATTGATGATGTGTTCATGGGCCTCTGTGCCAATAAGATGGGGATTGTACCACAGTACCATGTATTTTTTTCTGGGGAAGGTAAAGCTCCTTATCATCCCTGTATCTATGAAAAAATGATGACATCTCATGGACATGTAGAAGATCTTTATGACCTTTGGAGAGATGCCACCGATCCTGAAGTCAAAAATGTCTCCAGGGGATTTTTTGGTCAGATATACTGCAGGTTAAAGAAGATAGCTCTCCTTTGCAAGCTGAGCTATGTGGACACGTATCCCTGCAGGGCTGCATTTGTCTAACTGTACTTGAATATGTTTTTACTGTCACTGAGCCAAACCTGGATGGAAAACCCTTAGCTGGCTGTGCCCCATATTAAGTGAATGTGAAAGGCAAAGAAATATTTTGAAAGCCTAGTTTATCAGGATATTTCTTTGAGTGCAGAAGCTGTTGATACAGCTTCTGTACTTCCTGGCCTAACAACATTTGAAGGAATTCATCTTTAGAAGTGCTTTATATTACAAATGAAAACAAAACTAATGTAAAATTCTCATGCAATGCCACATGTCTGTTTGCAGTGTACAGAGTTATTAAGAAGCTTTGATGTTAAGTAACAGCTTTGGAAACACCAAGTGAATGTATAGTATAGCATTTCAAAGAAATTAATATGCCATTAGACCAGGTATTCCTGTTTATTTTTACTAAAGAGCACTTGATGGTGGGGGCAGGAAATGTTGGGAGTAGGAGAAATACATAAATCTGGTAAAAGAAATCTGTTCTTAGTTCAGGTTTATTTTTTTGTTTTTGGTGCCAAGGTCCGAACCCAGGGCTTCTAGCTTGCTAGGCAAGCATTCTACCACTGAGCTAAATCCCCAGTCCCAAGAAAACCGGTTCTTAAGAAGAGACAAAAGCATGTCATTATAAACAACTGAGTCACTTAATGGTGACGTCAATGTAGCTATTTACCTAGATGGTGTTAGCATCATTTAAAATGTGTTCATACCATTTTTCACAGTTGAATGTGAAATTTGAGAAGGCATTAGCTCTGCCCTAGCTGGTACTTTGTGTGGTGTTTTTTTCCTCTAATATTAGAAAATGACACAAAACATGGGCAGTTTGTTGCCAACAGGGTCCTTCTCCAGGGAGAAACTATTGTCAATTCCAATAAGCTCTTTTTAACTTAATGCATTTTCAGTTAGTTTTTATGGATTGAATATTGGTCCATGTTTAAGGTAGCTATTGAAATGCTGTTCACAGAGAGGAACAGAATAATGGAAGACTTCAGAAGGGAAGATAGAACATTAAAGGCCTCTTTTCTCTGTAATTTATAAAGCAATCTTAGTGTTTAAATCATTGTACTGATTACTAAAATCAGTCCATCCCTTCACAACAGTCTCCTACCTGCAGTATTTTGTTCTAAGTTCCATTTTAAATTAAGAGGATTGAATACCAAATTGGACACTTGTTATCTAAAACAATTGGTCTTTGATCAAATAACTGTCCAAGTTGATCTTTATCCTTTAAATGTTTCACACTTAAAAGCAAAATAGAGGTGAGAGAGAAGCTGCCAGGGTGAGATTGAAGGTGTTTTATTTGTAAAGCTGCATATTCTTTATTAGATGTGGCTGAGATCTATTAAATTTATTTTATAAAGTCAGAGAAGAATGTGGCCACCATGCAAGCACTCACCTCCCTACCACAGAAAGAAGTAGGTAATAGGTTTTGCCAGGGAGACTCTACAAAAGCCAAATGTTGTTTTTGACTTCAGCAAAAACAGCTAACTGATTGTAAAACCTCTTGCTCAGAAGCACCTGTTCTGGGCAACTCAGATGTCTCATTTAATAAGATGACGTCAGCCACAGGCAAAACAAAACTGAAAAAGGATTTCTCAGTACACACAACTGGATGATGATATAATTCTTAGGTAGACTTTCAATGTTTACAACAACTTTTTATTATTGTTATTTTTTTCTATTTTGAAATTGGAAGCTTGTTTACATTGCTTAGATAGTGTATTTTTTAACTAATGTCAGGCCTACAAGGTAAATCCTAGGTAGTTTTAAGAGTAAACTCAGAATTCTAGATCATCACAGTTTAAAATTTATGACTGATCTCAACAACCATAGAGAACAAAAGCACATTTTGGCAAAGCAGCTTTATAGTTAATTTTATTAGTTGATTCCTTAATAACTATTCCTTTGGCCCATATAAACCCTACATAGCTGTACTTGGAAATGTTAAAATTTGCCATTGGTTGAAAACATCAGTATCTCTCGACCATTGAAGTGATCTTGTTTACAGCAGAACTTTTGTGGAACAGTAATTTATTTGTTGAAAGAACTCTCTTGAAATCTTTTATTTTTGCTTAGAATAGAGTGGAACAAGTTCAAATTGGAAGGAAATATGAAGGCACTTCCATTTTTTTTTTTTTTTTTTTTTTTTTTGGTAAGAAGAAAGTTGCTTGATAATTCCTTCATCAGACTTTAAGTCCTGAGAGGAGTGTTTGTAAATAGAAGTGTTCTAACCTTTTTAAAAGGAAGGAAAACCTTTCTGGTGCTCCAATGCAGGGTTATCTTTTTAAAAAATGTCATCAAAGGGAAAATAAACTACTAGCCTGGAGGCTCACTTGAGTAAAAGATGATTGTACACAGTGTTATTGTTAAAAAAAACAAAACCCTTTTACCTCTGGGTTGGTTTGCATTTTTTTTTCCATGTTATTAATTTTATACCAAAATGTTGGATATTTATATTATTTTAGTTTTGTTCTTTATGGCAATATAATTAGGGGTTTTTAAAAATTATTATTTCCAATAAACAACTTAAAAAATTGTCAACACACGTGTACTTAAACTTCCGTGGGGACACCTTGCTGGTCCAGGCAACTCTAGGGTATGACGTTAGACAGGTGTAGATCAGGCAAGCTACGCTTCCTTCCTGTTCCTGTGCCCAGGGTGGAGGAGTGACATGGAGCCACCTGTGGGGCCCTTTTTTCTTTGTTAAAAGACTTATGCTGGGATGTCCAGGTGGAGGAGCATTCTTTCCTAATACTGTGTGCAGGCAAGGGTAAAGTAAGAACCTGCAGTGCTCAGGGCCGTAGATACCATTTGAAAAGGCCACAGTGTTTCCTTTTATTTGATGTCCTTTGCTAGTTGTTCAAAAGCAGATTCACAGTTAACCTTCACCTCGCGGTGCTCGGTGCTTTCATGTATTTGCAATTGCTATGCACAAAATCCACTCTTTGCCTGATTCCTGCTCAATTCTCGGTAAGTGATTCAATCCATGTATGTTGGAACATTTCAAAGCATCTGGAATAATCAGTTGTCGAACTCTGCACTTGCAAGGCATGTTTGTAGTTGGAACAGCAACAATGATCATTTGGAAGATCTAACCTAAACTGGGTTTGGGGGCTTTGCATGAGCCCCACAGCCATCCTGTGGACGAGGCCAGAGAATTCTGTGTGTGTAGCTTGTTCATCCTGCTATAACACTGAGAGCAATGTCAGGTGTCGGGCAATGTTCCTTCGGGCCAGTGGTGCAGGAGGCCAAGGCTCACACATGGCTTTCTCTGCAGTATTCCTTTGCTCCAACCTTCCAAAGCTCTATTCTGCCCTCAGCCTGGAATTGAAACTCTCCCTCCTGTGTTTTTAGGGCCTGCGGTGATGTTCCTTTCCTGTAGCCCCTCAAGCGGGCTTTTCCCACTGCCACTATTTCTCATCTCAGATTTTATTCAGGAACTGGTTATGTTGCTGGCTTCCTTTGCCAGGAGCACCCTTTCTCTCGTACCTGTTGAAACCTTGGAAATCCAACTCTCTTTTTGCTCCGTCACTACACAGTCTTAGTGTCCTCCTGAAGTCAAGTTAATCATGTACTACTGTCTAATTATTTCCTAGTTATAAATTAAGTTCCAAAGGTAGAAATTCTGTACATCCTATCACATCCATCTTTCCCAAGCAATAAGATACATTATTTTTTCCAAATAATAAGGTAATGTTTTTCTTGGCCAGCCACCCAATTCTGAAAAGAGATTAATTATTCAGAACCCTTAATGGATACTTAGAACATTTTATCTATCCTACTTAAAAGTGTATAATTTATTCAGCAAATCTAAATGCTTCTCTATGCTAGAGATATTGTGCTTAGTGACTCCAGCTCCAGTAAATTTATATCAGTTATAAACTCCAATCTAAAACTCGAGTTGTAAAATCAAGGTTAAACAAGGAAATATATGTGAAAAATTTGCAGCAAAGATGGGTGATCATAAAGTATTTAATAGGACAGAACACAAATAGTCTTATAGATTCTCCTATCTGTAAATTGACTGGTCAATTTTGCTTTTATCCTTTGCAAGAACATAAAAGGATTTTTGTTGCTTTGGTTAAATGATGTAAATTTTTCTCTTGTGTCTTTCTTTTCTTTTTTTTTTTTGGTTGAACCAGGGATTGAACTCAGGCCCTTGTGCTTGCCAGGCAAGTGCTTATTTTACTGAGCTATCTCCCTGGCCCCTTTCTTTTGTTTTTAAGAGTAGGGAAATTTATTGAAGAAAAGGAATGGGGAATAGAAAGAACTCCCAAAACACAGGAGAGGCCCCAAATGGGTTGCCCTCCCTGGTGTTTTTCATTAGAGCAGGATTTAGTGGTCTTATGTAAATTAACCCAATCATTCTAAATTAAGGGACAGATTTTCCTTAGACTTCTATAATTATAAAAATAGGCGTGGGTGTTAGCAGAGATCACCTCACCAAGCACCTCACAGGGTAACTAAAGGAAACATTTTGATGACTAAGAGACCACATCTGTGTCCTTGAGTCTAACCTAAAGTGAATGAATAGAGGCCATGGATATAGCTCAGTGGCATAGTGCCCCTGCCTGGTAAGCGAAAGTTCTGAGTTCAATTTCCAATACCAAAAACTTAAATAAAAGAAATAAAGTGAATGAATATAAAGTAGTTAATTAGAATAATAATTGACTTTAATCAAGGAGTGAGTTCTTAAAGGTATGTGTCATCCTAAGAGGATTTTTTGAAGACTCGCTGAGAGCCAATCATAAAAGATCTCAAGCTAAATGGCATAAATAGGGGTTGTGATCTTTGGATTCTGAATACAAAGATTTTTTAAAAATGTTTTTTCCCTTATGGTTTTGGTCTTCCCCTTTCTAATTCAGGGCTACTAAGCTACACAGCATTCGCCATGTGCAAATACCTTCCTGTAGACCAAAAATAGCTTTGAATTTGTATAATTTGTGTCTTTGGGGAGTGAAGGACTTTTTAAAAGTGTCTAAGCCAATTATCTAATCATTGTAACTTGTCGCTCAATATTCTCCGTATGTTCCAGTTTTAAAAACACATCCTTGCAAGCCTGGGTTTGTAGTAAGGCAGCTGTTTCCATTCTCTCGCTTGTTGCTTTTGTGAGATGCAGGTACAATACACAGTAAAGGTTACTGTATGAACCAATACTGTGGCTCTTATCTGGGAAAGATCGGGGTGAGGCTTAAACCAGGGTTCCCTCCCCCCTTGAGTCTGCAAGGGCAACCCCGCCCTGATGCAGTCTGCCATCTTACCTGCTGGGGGACAGGGACAGGTCTTCTCCCACCAGCTGCTGTCCCTCAGAGCTTCCCCTATTGTTCTGATTCCTTTCAAGTGTTTCTTCATTCTGAAGTGAGAGAAATTGTGGTAAGATTTTAAGCTTGGGAGGGCTCCTTAATTTATATTTTTCTTCCCTCACGTCTGTGTTTGACTTGACTTTTGATCTTCTAGAGGAGCAGCTCGCAGGGTTCTGGGCCTACTCTTTCTGGGGTTCTCCAGCCACTCTGGGGGCCTGGTGCAGTTCATCCCTGGGCTGTCTCTAGGAATGGCAAGTGGACCTCCAAAACAGCCCTGCATCTGGCTGGGCAGAGGGCCCACAGCTGGAAAAGACAGCAGAAGGAACGCTAGATTCAGTATCTCCTGTCATGGTTGTTGCTGTTGTAAGAAATCTAGGCCTAGAGAAGGCCAGGAGAGCTGGGGAGGAAGTGAGGCCAGGGCTGGCTTGCACTGCTACTGTGGATGGGAAAGCCCATTTGTGCCCCCCACCTGCCCCCTCTGCCTCCTCCGGCAGCCTGACCTGGGGCAGTGGGCCAGAATGGTGGTCAGTGCTGGCTCCAGAGCTCGCTGGCAGATGGCCCTGCTGGCTGGCAAGCTCATTTCACCCAGATGCCTCCACTTCCTCAGCTACAATACGATCCCGTGCCACTGTCACCTCATAGGGGTTAAGAGACAATGTGTGGAAATGCAGTACTTGATTGGCAGGAAGGATCAGATACCAGCAACCAACTACCTGCTCTTTATTAGTGAGCTATTTTAGGTCAGTTTCCTTGCTATGAGTGTCCTACAAATTCACTTTATTATTAAGACTATTTCTACTCCTCCTTCTTTTTAAAGACAGGGTCTAAGTTGCCCAGGCTGGCCTTAAACTTCCAATTCTGCCACTTCATCCTTCCTGAACAGGGCTAAGTTTATATTTTCTTAAGAGCCAATTTGGTCTTCCCTCTTTTGGAGAAACGCCCATGGTTATTTGCACAGAGAGCTGTGCCTATTTAATTTCTAAGATACCAGTATAGATTCATGTTCATGTGACATGTATTAAACACATAGAATGTCACAAGGTGCTAGTGTTTTAATATTAATAAGAGGGTGAATTTTTAAAGTCTGGCTTCACAGGACATTGTTTTTATGAGTGAAGATAGATCTTTGAGGTTGTATTTGCATATTTAGATTTCTTATTAAATCACTTTTACTTAAAAAATTTCCCTACCTGTATCACTGGGATCGATATTGTAAGAGAATAATCAAAGTGATATTGGTGACATTGTCCTCAATTCCGAAAACCATTTTAATGCAATGAATTTTTGTGAAAGTCTTTCACCTTCAGGTGAGCTTGCAGGGCTCTAAGATAAGTGATGTTAGAGGGGGAACTACCCACTCGGGCCCCCCTCCTGTCCCACTTTTGGACAGGAGCTTTCTTTCCCTCAATAAATCTATTCTACTCATAAAAAAAATAAGATAAGTGATGTTAGAGCATTAATCTCTTCCTATGTGTGTGTTGTCTTTTAGTGAGTGTCAACTGGATGAAGAACCTTTCACCCTGGGATTTCCTCCTGTCTCTTTTCAGTCCCTCCCCTCCTTCTACCTCCAGCTGCTGGCAACCACAGCTTGGTTTCTACCCTTTCCCTTTTCCCTGTTCCACAGTGTCACTTTTGTGGCATCACAGACCACGTCGCCTTTTGATTTTTGGTTGTCTCCTTAGCAAATGTTTTGGTGATACATTCCTGGCATTGCCGGTACCAGCAGTGGCTTAGCCCCTTCTGCTGTGTGGTGTCCTGTCACACAGATGCACCGACCCGCTCCTCTCTTTCAGTACTTTTAATCCTACATGATGGCAACATCATTTTAACTTTACAGATCAGGTTATGATCATGTGTCAGTGAGCTGGTTTACATTCTCACCAAAGAGAATAGGTTCAGAAAAGGCCCCGTTGCAAACGTTTGGTTAAGGGCACTTTCATAAGTAGATGTAACAGTTTCCCAGGAACCAGAAAAGGAAGCTAAAAGACCATTTTTTCTGGACTGAGGAATAGAGGGGCTGGCTCTATGCAAAACAGGGCAAAGGCTTTGGTTGCTATGAATGCATTAGTGGCTGTTCATGCTATAAAAGCCTCTCTCTCCCTAGCTAGCCAGTGTGGTCAAGGTCAGCATGTTCTGCAATGTACTGCCCTGACCACAGGAGCAGGAATTAAAGGTGTTCATTGGATAAAGAAAACTGGGCTTTTAATTTTTCTGTAGCTATCTCCCTAAACCTGGTATCATAACCAGAAAACAAATGAACAGCTGAAGAATTATCTGGGATACTAGTTGCGCCAACTTAGCTCTAAAATTAAACCTCAATTTTATATTACAAGTTTATTTATATTTCTTTAAAATGGGAAGTCATTCCAGTAAGATTCTAAATTTAGTTCCCTCTGAGATTCTATTTATACATCTGGGTACTAAAAAATATTATTTGTGAGCCAATTTATGGAGGTAGACACCAGCCCCAGGGTTCAATTTCTGACCGGCTTAGCATTTTCTTTCTTTTTTGGCGGAACCAGGGATTGAACTCAGACCCTGGCGCTTACCAGGGAAGTGCTTATTCTACTGAGCCATCTCCCTGGTCCCAGTCTAGCATTTTCACATTAACAAAGTTCTTTCTTCCTACCTTCTTTATATACTTGGAGCAATTAACACAGCAGCTAAGGTTACAGTGCATCTTTTTTTTTTTTTTTTT
>PVKA01030226.1:0-27519 GCA_004027165.1 Ctenomys sociabilis
GGGAGGGAGGGAGGGAGGGAGGGAGGAAGGTCCACATGGTGATGCTTCTGCAGGCCCTGGCTGGCGCGGCTTGGACATCAGTTAGTAACCTAATCCACTGCCACACACCAAGTAAATAAAAACTCACAATATATTATTATACTCACAGTGAAAATGTGAAAGGAAAGAGGGAAGCAGGAACAAAAGAAAGAAGATGGTAAGTGATAGTAAGAGAGAGGGAGGGAAGAAAGGAAAGAAGAAAGAAGAGAAGGAGAGAAGCGGCCTTGCTACCACTGGAGACAGCAATTTCAGGTCTTCAACGCTGGTGATCAGAGGAAAAGACTTCAGCAATTGCCCTGCATTTTAAAAACCAGCTGTAATTTATTGCCACTGGATGAGTGAGATCGCTTTTCATGGAAGAATGTGTGATAAGTGCAGAGAAAATTCATTTTAAAATATAATGTAATCTTTTGAAGTAGTCAAGGACCATCAGAGGATATTACACCTATCCAATGAGAGTCCACTGGGACAAGGTGCACCCACTCCACAGACCTCGTCCGGAGGGGAAAGCGAGCTTTCAGGATAGAGAGCCTGCGATTACTCCACGAGAGCTCAGAACTAGCACTGTAAGGGAGAGATGAAAATGAATCTTCAAAAATGAGGATTTTTTAAAAAAATAAAAACTACTCCTACAAGCTCCCTGATATTGCCTATGTAAATCACCACCCTCAGCTACAGCTGGGCTGGGAGGGTCCAACACTTCCACCCTGCTGGGCCACACTGGGGAAATCTGCATAACAAAGACCTTCAGGCATTACGTGTTCCTCTTCTATAAACTGGAGTGCTTCCTTGTGCAGGAAAGGAAGGAGCGGAGCACTGGCTACCCTCTCAATTTGGTGAAATTGTAAGCCAACTCATTTTCCATTTCATGGGGTTTCTCATATTTGGCTGCTGTGTGGGTAAAGAGCCGAGGGACACAGACAGTGGGGGCCCCAGGCGAGAGAACCAGTAGCAGAGATGCTTCTTTATCTGGGGCTCTGGTGCCAGAGGGTGTGCACCTGTTCGCCAAAAGGTGACTAACTGAATTTTACTGAGTTTTGAAAGCTGCACTGTAGTTTATGGGAAACAGGAGGGGTGAAGAAATGAAGTAAAGGTCACCATTAAAGGCAGCCAGAAAAATGCAATATGCTGACATAATAAAACTTTCTACTTAAAAGATGTATCAGAACATATATGAGAATTGCTGTGAATTTTTTAGGTTCAATGACAGAATTTTGCCTACACGAGGCTTTATCACTAAAGCGTGTGCACCAAACTACAAGAATGCAATCCAGTGCGATCGTTCTCTGAAATGACTCTGGAAATAGATAAAACATTAGCAGCTTCTGAGTTCTGTCACAGGACATCCGGGTGCGCAATGTGCAACTCTTCCAATTTTTGGTGTGTCAGAATTTTTTTTTTTTCTGGAGGTCAAAGTCATATTTAGAACTCACTAACTTTCTTTGCAGGGACCAAGATTCTTCTTCAAACAAAACTTTCCAGGGAAGCGAAGGAAATAAAGCAGACAACAGCCAGATTGTTTTGAGAGAAACAGGCTGATTAAGAGTCCTCACAAGGAATTAAACATTATATAGTGTGAACATGTACTAATAAAAAAAAATTTAAATCCTCCTCCCTCTTAGCAATTCCCAAGTTCACTGTAGCAGCAGCCCCTGAAGTTTTCTGGGGATTGAAGTGAAACCCTCTTGCAACCTGACTCACAATCAAATCACAAGAGGTGATGTGGGGTGGCTCCTTGATGAGGGTCTAGACTCAAACCCAGGGCTGGGGGGTGGGGAGGGGACTGTTTGGAGCAGCACCCCTCAAACTGGGAAAGCCTGGGCAGCAGGGCTAAGCAGCTGAGAAGGAAACAGGCCAGGGCTCACATTGAGAAAAGGGCCTCAGGAGGGAAGGGAGGCAAGAGGCCACTGAACACGGATCTACACTTGCAGCAGGGAGAGTCCTCTCCAAGAGACCCCCGTCAGCAGGGGCCATGCCTCAAATCTGCAGGGAAGTCTTCCTCATGGGATCATTTTTAGCTAAGAGCAGTAGCCTAGCTGAACTTGCAGCACTCTGGGAAGCTGAGGCAGGAGGACTGAAAGTTCAAACCTACCCTGAACAAGTCACTGACTGAGCTAGATCCTGTCTCAAAATAAACATTAAAAAGCACTGGGAATGTAGCTCATTGTGAAGGTCCTAAATTCAATCTTCAATACTGCAAACAATAGAAATGTATTTTACTAAAAAGTTTTAGACTTAGAGACGCTTCATGACTAAAACCACAAAATTATATGAGTGTTTGCTTACTCATTTGAAACACATTATAGTTTAAGAAAATAGACAAGATATGCAGGCTTTATGTACCATTTAAAGCAAAATTAGCCACTATGAGTTTTCATTAGGTATAGGGCTTTTATTTTCATTATTTTATATACTGTTGCATATGTACAGGTTTTATGGTTTTAAAAGCCTGATTTTTCTTTAATAACTTTCCATCCATTCTGATCTTTCTCTGAAATATCAAGCTGAATCATTCAGTGCATACATCCAAGTATGTACAATTTTCTAAGAGACAAAGATTTTCTAAGGAAATCAGTTGATGAACTTTATAAAATAGCAATTTTCTCCAGGTTTCTTTT
Source organism: Ctenomys sociabilis (assembly GCA_004027165.1). Lineage (NCBI taxonomy): Eukaryota > Metazoa > Chordata > Mammalia > Rodentia > Ctenomyidae > Ctenomys > Ctenomys sociabilis. The sequence continues at coordinate 2,658 of PVKA01030226.1, forward strand.
TGTCATGGCTTGGGGCTTTTGCAAGGGGAACAGTACAATGCAGAACATATTTTATAAGATTATTTTATAATCACCCAAACAATCATATGCAAGAGAGAAAGAAATCTCTCCACACATTAAACAACAAAGAATTCAGCTGAGGGCTGGATCCTAATATCCTGCATAAGACCAGTTGAAAACCTAGAGCCCATAACATTGCCTTTCACAGGTCCAACTGGAGGCCTAGAGCCCATGACAATGTTCCATGCAGGCCCATTTCATGGATCTGTGCTGGGAAGGCCCAAAGATCAGTAGTGGAAGCTAGGAAGTCTATGCCAGCGGGATGGAGGATCTGTGCTAACAGATTGAGGGATCTGAACTAGAGCTGGGAAGCAATACTCAAACTCAGCACCAGAGCTTCCCTGAAAAGCACCAGAGCCATCCTCAGCAACAGTGAGGTCCTGAACTCCTCCCTAAGGAGGAAAGCTGAGTTCCTATCTGGAAAGCCAATGTGACAAGCTTTCCACGAGACTGAGCAGTGCATCGTTTTCCCCTCTGGAGCCAGGAAACAATGCTCAAGATGGGAACCAGAGCTCCCCCAAAGTGAACCATTGCCATTCTCAGTGTCAACGAGATCCCAAGCTCATCCTCTGACAAGAACATCCAAGTTCATCAGAAAAGCCAGCATGACAAGATCCTCCAGCACAATAGCCCAAGAAAACCAGCAGCTTCCAACAGCTCCAACAGCTTTTCCAAACAGCTTCCCTAGCGTTCTCTCCACAGCCTCTCCAGCTTTGTCATTTAAGCTGCTGGCAACAATGCTCAGCACCAAGCTAGTTCAGTTCAGCTGGGTGGAAGAAGTTGCTCATTGGTTAACAATCCACTATACTTTTTTTTTTGACCTGTGGACAGATGCTTGGATTAACCTTTACCATTATTGTAAATGTCTAAGAATTATTTGAATTAATAAGAGCCAATAGTTTATTGAGAGCATATCAAAATATTTTAGTAAGGGCCGGCCAGATAGTTCAGTGGATTAAAAGAACTTGCTTAGGCACACACAGAGCTCAGAGTTTCGATCCTTGGCCAGCCATGCCAGCCCTGCCCTTGGGACACACCGAGATGGTGACTGAGACTGGGCATGATAACACACACCTGTAACCCCGGCACTTGGGAAGCTGAAAACATGAGAATCACTACAAGTCTGATCTGTGTAGTGAGTCTCTGTGGTCTCTGTAGACCCTGCACTAAAATTTAGAAAAAGATTAGTCTTCTTCATGCTTAATAATAAATATTTCTGAAAGAATTACATTTTCTTAACATAAACACACTTTCTAAATTGAACTCTAGATTTTAATGCAAATAACTGAGATCTTATGACCCAGGGATAAAAAGCATTCTCTCTCAAGAGGGAACTAAAAGGAAAGGATTAATAAACCCTGAGTGACAGCTGTGTACCAAGTCCCTCTACGATTACACTTCACTTAATTCTTGAAACAGCCCTACCAGGTAGATACATTTTTTTGCTCTTAACAAAGAGCTTACTTTTGGATCTGCCATCTGTGGTGGAACCGCCACCAAGATGCAGATTTTTGTGAAAACCCTTACGGGGAAGACCATCACACTCGAGGTTGAACCCTCCGACACTATAAAAAATGTAAAGGCCAAGATCCAGGATAAGGAAGGAATTCCTCCTGATGAGCACAGGCTGATCTTTGCTGGCAAGCAACCAGAAGGTGGACGTACCTTGTCTGATTACAACATTCAAAAAGAATCCACCCTTCATCTTGTATTGAGACTCCATGGTGGTACTAAGAAAAGGAAGAAGTCTTACACCACTCCCAAGAAGAATAAGCATAAGAGAAAGAAGGTTAAGTTGGCTGTCCTAAAATACTATAGGTGAATGAAAATGGCGAAATTAGTCGTCTTCGTCGAGAGTGCCCTTCAGATGAATGCGGTGCAGGAGTTTTTATGGCCAGCCACTTTGGCAGACATTATCGCAGCAAGTGTTGTCTGACTTACTGCTTCAACAAATCAGAAGACAAGTAATTATGAGTTAATAAAAAACTTCAGCTAAAAAAAAAAAAACAAAGAGCTTAGATTCATATTAAAATATACATACAATAAACCTCTGATTAAAAACTTATGTCCTTGACAAAATATCAAATATCATTAAAAATTGAAATGTAAAATAAAACTGATAATAACCACATCTTCAGATATTTGTATGCATATAATATGAAGGAAATAGTTTTTAATGGAATCTTTTCTTTTTTTGTTTTTTTTTATAAGGGTCTATAGGGTCTACAGGGTCTCAATACATAGATCAGGCTAGTAGTGATCTGACTGTGTTCAGCCTCCCAAGAGCTGGGATTACAGAGGCCTGCCACCATGCCCAGTTTCAATCGCTGTCTCAGCACTGCCCCATGGACAAAGCCAGCAAGGCAGGCTGGCGATCAAACCTCCAACCCCTGTATCTGCCTAAGCAGGCACTTTAATCCACTGAGGTATTTGACCAGCCCTAAGGAAACAGTTTTTAATGATGGTAAAAAACCATAAGCAGACAAAGTAAAGAATTCCAGTACTTAGGAGACTGAAGTGTAATCTGGCAAGCCCCTGGAAGTCACAGCCTCTATCCTAGCTGCAGTGTGGAGTATGGGAGTATATCTATCTATCTATCTATCTATCTATCTATCTATCTATCTATCTATCATCTATCATCTATCTATCTATCTGTGCATTTGGTACAGCGTCTCACCATGCAGCTTGAACTCATAGTGATTCTCCATTTCAGACTCCCGAGCACAGGGATTACAGCAGGTGCCACCACCGGTCTTGGTGGCTGGCTTGTGCTCAGGGGAGGGCCAGCAATGGGCTTGCACAGAATGTGGTATTAGGAATTGAACTTGGATCCTTCCATTTGCCTAGGTAGGTGCTTAGACCACTGAGCTATCTCTGAGCCCCTCTTACTGATATTATTAAACTTAGCTCATGTTTATAACATATAATGTTCATATATATTGAGGTTATTGGATTCTTGTACATGAAATATTCTTATTCTTATTCTTATTCTTAATCCCACACAGAAATGGCCTAATAATCAACACCATAGTCATTTAAATGAGTACTCCCCTTCACATATATCACAGGAATAATACCTATGGATCATAAATATATAGTCACATAGGAGCCCTGTCTCACCTCTGCCCACCCCATCCTTACTCTTCTGTCCCCCTTGGTGTCCCTCTGATCCCACCAAGTGATTAAACACCCTGAGATTTCTGTACTTCCAACTAGCACTCATAGGAACCTCCCTTCTCTCTGAGATGTATAATAAAGTACATCAATGTTTCATGGGTCTTTCTGTACAGTCTCCTCTGTGTCACACCTATCCCACACATCTCCCAACTCCATGTTGAGCATGCCTAGGATGTGGCTATATGGATAACAGTAAACTGGACCTAAAGACAAGGACCACAAGCATCTATAGTTTAAACAAGTTTCTCTAAGAAGTATACCTGTCTTGAGTCTTAGGCTTAGATACAAGGCCATATGCCAGATAAAGAAGTATCCCATGAAATCAGTATTGGAAACACCACAACCACCTACTCTGGAGTCCCATCACTGCCAGGCTATAATTTATGGTCACTGTCCAGAAAGAAAGCTCTAGGCCAAACCAAAGGTAAGTCACAATAAAAACCATAACAGAATTAAATGAGAATAAGCCATTACAGGCTGTTTCCATGTGTGGTGCACTCTGATACTGGGTACTCCAAAAGATATGTGCATATCTTAGCTCCTGAAATTTGAGAATGTTACCATGCTTGGGAAAAAAAGCCTTTATCAATTTAAAATAAAGATCTAAGATAAAGAGATTGGGCAGGCTAGATAGCCCAGCCAATTAAAGTACCTGCTTAGGCAGATGCAGGGGCCAAGGGTTTTGATCCCTGGCCTGCTATGCTGGCCCCACCCTCATTGCATGCTGAGACAGTGAATGAGTGGTGGTGTATGCCTGTAATCCCAGCACTGGGGAGGCTGAAAAACAGGAACAACCACTAAGAGTCCAATCTGTGTAGTGAGACCCTGTAGACCTTGTACTAAATACATAATAATAATAATGTTAATAATAATAATAATAAGATAAAGGGATCATATTGTATTATCTGCTTGTGTCCTATCTCGGTTACTTTTTACTCATTGCTGGGACAAAATATCTGACACCCAAAATTAAGGATGGAAAGGTTTATTTAGCTCAGTTTGTGGAGGTTTCAGTATATACTTAGCTGGCTCCCAGGCAGAGTGGCACATGGCAGAGAGCAGCAGTTCATGGCAGCAGAAAACAGTGAAGAGCAAAGGGAAGGGTAACAGCTGTAGCTTCTTTCCAGCCTCCTCCCCTCTATTATAAACAAGCCACCCGGGGGCCGGGGGTGTAGAGCTCACACCCTCCTCTTGCACAGGGTGAGGAAGTTTACATAAGAATCTTGGCTCTCTGCTAAGCCACTTAACTAAACTTCTAAACGTCTCAAGTTGACAGACTGTGTGAACGAGTACAGGTTCTAAACCCAGTGACAAGGGTCTTTGTAGGAAGTGGAAATTCATGATAAATAGCAGAGGAGGAGGCAAAGTAAAGATGAGGTCAGAGACTGGATGATGCAGCCATAAACCGAGGAAACCCAGGATTTCCTGGAGGCCTCAGAAGCCCAAGAAGCCAGGCAGATTCTCCTGCAGGATCCCCAGGCAGAGTGCAGTACTCAACATCATTGCAGGCTCGCAGCCCCAGAACTGTAAAGGAATAAATTTCTTTTACTTCAAGCTGCCAGTTTATAGTGATCTGCTTCACAGTCACAGGAAGCTAATGTAGTTTCCATGTGGCAATTATCACTAATTGGGTCGCAGTCACTGCTATGCCCGTCTTTGATGCGCATTAAAATCTCCTGGGAATTTCTTAAAGCATGGGTGCCCAGACCCACCTCCCAAGGTTCTGGCTCAGGGAGTCACTCTCGGAGTCTCATTAGATGTTTAAAATCTCACACAAAAATACTACAGACAAATACTGAACTGCTGCTGACACTGATGATCCATCATCACCTACCCCAGGAGACTCTAGCTCTGCTAAAAGCGAAGCCATGTATGGATTGCTTCTACCTAACACTGCACCTGACATATAGGAATGTGTTTGCTGAATAAATGAATGCATGCCTAGTGCTCTAAACATATGCACTCAAGTGCAAGCAGGAACATAACACGGCTCCTCCATTAAGGCAGTCCATAGTCTTTGAAAGGGGGAGGCGGCAGATTAGAATAAAGAGCTCCTCCAGGGATGATAACAATTACATCAAGTAGAATTACATTCAGCTGAAATAACACATGCTTTAATGCATTTCTTCCACACAATAAGAACCCAAAGAAATACCACGGCACACCAGAACTGGTAGGTTAGTGCTAAAGTTATCATAGCTTGAGCTGCTTTCTTAGTCTTCTCCCTTTGTCATCCTGCAGCCATAATTCCTAGGCCAACATGGCTACCCAGGCTCCAGAGATGACGAGCAATTTCCAGACAGTCAGTATTCTCCCTTGTGTGCCAACAGCCAGAGTTTGGTGCTATGACATGAAAGGCTGACAATGCTCCTTCTATGTGATTAAAAATCGAGAGCTGTATACATTAGCAAAGAGATGGGAGAAAATTCACATTGAGCAGAGTGACTTACTAGCTCTGTTGTAATAATTGACTCTAATATAACTAAATTAGATACTGGGCTATAACAAAAGTCTAACAGGGCCAGCAAGACAGCTCAGCAAACTAAGCACCTGCTTAGGGAAGTGCGGGGGCCAGGGTTTGATCCTCTGGTATCCCATGCCACATCTGCCCTTCCTTGGTGTGCTGAGCCAGCCTAAGTCCAGATGTAGTGGAACACGTCTGTAATCCCAGCAACAGGGAGACTGAAAGCAGGAGGATCACTACAAGTCTGAGCTGCGTAGTTAGACCCTGTATCAAATACATAATAAATAAGTAAGTAAATAAATAAATGTCTATACTCCTTGAGGAGTACAGGAAAAGGAGCTATAATTCTAACTAGAAGCAGTAAAGAAGGAATTATTATGGATAGTGGAGTCAGGCCTTGAAAAATAAATAGAACAAAAAATCAGGAGAAAAAGTACTTCAAATAGAAGGAATATTGTGAACAAATCATACAGACAGGAATGGACAAAGACTATCAAAAAAGATGCATTCAACACAAAACAAAGGAGAGAGTTCCATTCTGCAAAAAGAACAGTTTTGTATCATAGAGTACACATTAAATCATTCACCTTAACAGATAGGCAATCAGAGATTTGAGAGAGAACATGAAATGGATTTTGTCAATAACAAAGTTGAAAAAGCACATAATGCAGATGAAACAGAAGCCTAAGTTTAAGGATAGAAAGCACTATTGTCATATTAAGAACTTGGAATTTATTCTGTTAGTAACAGTGATAAAAATGAGTATATTTAAAATAAAGTTGCACTATTTGTTCTTTAAGAAAGGTCTAGTTAATAATTTTGATAACAAACCAGTGATTTCAATAATAACCTGTGGTACAATGAATCTACATACCACCTTGAAAAACTTTCACACTATTTTACTCCTCCTCACAGCTTTCAAACCATCTAGGAGACACATGCAGAAAAAAATCTGTCTGAAAATGACAAGTAAAAGATGTTTTATAAACTCCAGATGGAATTTGGTCTTTATTCAGATCAAATTTGAAAAGACATCCAGGCACCAGGGTAGATATATCGCAAGCCAATTCTGACTTTGTGAAATGAAGTTTACTGAATTTTGCTAACTGAAATTTATTGTGGAAGCACAACTTCTATGCTATAGGGAAGGGAAAATGGAAAAAGGTTGGAAGGCTTTCATTATTTACTGGGATCTACAAGGTTACAAGAATATATATATATATATATATATATATATATATATATATATATATATATATATATTAGCCGGGTGTGGTGGCGCATTCCTGTAATCCTAGCACTCGGGAGGCTGAGGCAGGAGGATTGCTGTGAGTTCGAGACCAGCCTGAACTGCATAGTGAGACCCTGTCTCAAAAAGACAAAAAAACGAATATATATATATATATATATATATATATATATATATATATATATATATAAACCCAACAATATATTCCCTTATCAGACCTGAGGTTCAGTAAGGTAAGTGTCAGTCATTAGATGACAGTGTCATTCTACCAGTGGATAACCAAGATTCATGCATCAAATGGCCATATTCATAGCCTAAAGTCTGTCTTCCTCAAAAGCACTATCATACGGGTGATACACACCTTCTTAAGTACTCAATCTTCACCAATTACCATTTCATTCTTAGTTCAGCAGTGCCTCAGTTTATGAACTTGATTCCCTCCATGATTCTAGAAAAGATGACCACATCTGTGTTCATAAAGGAAAGATGGCTATAGTCATGTCTATCACCCAATGCACAGTTCACAAACAGAAACAAAATGTTACCAAACGCTTCTGCTTGTGTACCAAATTGTAAACCAAAAGCGACCGTGAACCAAGATACCATTGTTCTTGGTTACAGCCTATACCACCCAAATTTTGACCAAGACCTATCTTTAGTCTTCTATTTTCCCAGATGTCTCCAATTTTATTGCTCATTGATCTTATCTAATCCAGGAGTTATCCTACTTCTAAACTTACAAAGGAACAAGTCAACTTCACTTATACCTTTGAAACTTCATTTTTTACAGCCCTTTGCATTGGGGCCAGGGAGATGGCTCAGTAGATTAAGTGCTTGCCTGGCAAGTACAAGAGCCTGAATTCAATCCCAGGTTCTAAAAAATAAAAAAAACTACTGATGGATGGATTTTAAAGTCCTCCTTCTCATTCCTGCAGATGCTTGTTTGTGCATCCAGGATAGATTGAACTATACAACTCTATCCACTCCAGAGGAAGATTCATGTCAACCTGGACACTAAGGCAACTGTAGAGCACCTAACACAGAATTCAAAACAGCATTTACAAGTTGACTGCTTGATCCAAGAACATGCACTCCTTAGGCCAAAGTGTCATTTAACATTTCCACGATGCCAGTCTATCTACTCTCAGCTCCTTCATCAAAGCCAATGCAATTAACTGCACTTGAACTACTGCCATTTTCTAAACACTCTGGTGGATTCCCTTCTTCGATTTTGCTTATTCATATCCCTTTACTTACCTTTAAACATCTTGTCTCATCTCATCTCGCGGTAATTCTATCATCTGATCGGCCTCCGGGGTCCTGTCCTCCAAGTGGATGTGTTCCCTTCTGCTTCCCATTGGCTAAAGCTGTGCATTTCTTCTTCCAAGCATGTCTAATAATACTTTGTTAAATTATTACATACAGATGCACAGAAAAAAAATCATATAAACTAAATGTTTGACCTAATGAGTTATTTTGAAATGAACATCAGGCTGCAACAAAAGCCCTTCCCTGAGCTCCACCCTAATCCCAACTACCTCCTTTCTGCCCTGAATCATTTTGCACATTCTATTTCACTGTTCTGGTTGAAATATACATACAATACACATATGCACGTCCCTGTTACAGTACAGGATTATCAGGGCATTTTTGCCTAATAATCTCTGCAGTTCTGTAGCTCTATGACAATTTCAGATTTTGTTAAGTGCCAGGAAACATGTACGGTGATAGGGCAGAGTGCAGTGACAGAGGCAGGGGAACAAGCAAGATGCAAAGGCTTTGATTATTTCAGGTGAGTGTCCAAGGGAGATTTTCTAAAGAGGTAACATTTTTTTTTCAAATCCTGAAAGGGAAAGACCTAGACCTGAAGAAAGTGTAGAACCAACAAGGAAAGCCCCTGAGTGGGATTATACCCTGTTCAAGGAAGAAAAAGGAGATCAATGTTACTGGAGAGCAGAGATCAAAATAACATGGTAGGAAAGGGGCCAGGGCAAGGACAATAGTGTCCACCATCATCTCCACCCTTACTGGAAGTGTGGTGAGAAACACTACTAAGACATCTAAATCTAGGCATTTACATGTACTGTTTCACCATTTTAAAAATACAATTCAGTTGCATCCATTTATTTACAAAAGCCACAAATTTATCTTTTTTATAGCTGAATAATACTCAATTGTATAAAAATATCATACTTTTATCTATTCCTCAGTTGAGGGGCATTTGGGTTGTTTCAAAGATTTAGCTATGACAAATTGCAATAAACATGGGTGCACATATATCTCTGTGGTATGATGATTTCAGTTGTTTTGGGAAAATACTTAGGAGGAGAATAATTGGCTTGAATGGGACCTCCAATCCTAGCATTTTGAGGAATCTCCATACAATTTCCATAGTGGTTGTACCAGCCTGCACTCCCACCAACAGTGGAGAAGGGTTGGTAAGGAAAATAAATCAGAACCACATGTGCAAACATCGAATTATCTTGCTAGCATGAGAACCTGAAAGAGTAATGAAAATCTAAAGGACATAACAGATATTGTGAATGGGAAAGAATTTGTTCATTGGGAAGGAAAAAACTGCATCGAGGAAAAGAACAAAAGAAAGAAGGGCAAACGATACATTTAGGGATACATGCAGGATAGTTTGCATAATTGTACTGCTGATTTATGCTGGTCTTTTGAAAGGGGCAGTGAATGCTTAATTTTTTTTTTCTTTTTATCCTTTTGAATTTCTTATAACTGTTTTGTTATTGCTTTGTTTAGATTTTTCTTCAAACCAATTTTGCATTTTTATGCCTGGTAACTTAAACAACTAATTTGAAAATAACAGCATGCAATGAAACAACCACTGTTTAATTCCTATTACTTTGTTAAGTGAAATTGTGTATCATTTCTAATGCTGTTTTTTAAAATTTATTTATTTATTTGGTGCATGGTCTTGCTGTGCAGCTGGGACTCATAGTGATCTCCTCCTGTCTCAGCCTCCCCAGCGCTGGAGTGCACACCATCACACACACACACACTGCTTTGGTGGGCAGCACAGGTTATGTGTCTTACATGGCATGTGGTACGGGGGATCGAACTCAGGTCCTTGCACTTGCTAAGCAGGCACTTAGGCTGCCAAACTATCTCCCAAGCCTTGTATTCTTAAAAAAAAACAAAACAAAAAAAGCATGATTTAGTCAAATCTTGAAAGCACTCAGTCTTGGACAAGTCATTAGCTGTTTCTTTAACATCAGTAGTGTACTCTGATCCAAGCTCCAATTTTATAGCTTCACCTGCCAGTCAGTGCTTCTTCCTAGAAGTTCATCTTCACCTCTCACCCCAGGAGCGAAGAACACAGCTGTAGTGTGGTTTCTACTTAGAGTCCTCTTTGCAATTCTTATTGCTACCACCAAGTTCAATAAAAGAAGCTTTTCTCAAAAGACATTTTCTTTCTTTCTTTCTTTTTTTTTTTTTTTTTGTGATACCAGGGATTGAACTCAGGACCATGTACTCACCAGGCAGGTGCTTATTCTACTGAGCCATTTCTGCAGCCCTAAAGTTTTTTCTTTCTTTATGTGTCTGTGTGTGTGTGTGTGTGAAAACATTTTCTATGCAAATGTAGAACAAAGAATATATTAGAAAGCAGGTTCTGAAGTGCTTTCTCAGATGGAATTGAAACAGTCCCAGAAACAATCTACAGGGTGTGATATTTGTGAAGTATGTGTTTGTGTGTTTAAATTAACCATTGAAAGAATATGCAACCAAGAAATTCCACACTGAGTTTAGTGATGCAAGGTTTTCAGCCCCTGACTGTGCCTCTTTCCAGCATGCAAAGTTATTTTCTTTGCTTTAGTTTCCTCACCTGTAAGGTAACACCTGAGATTAAATGAGTTAGTTCATGAAGGCTTGACATGTCACGTGCACCAGATGTTTGTTATTATCACGAAGACTTTATTTTGTAAATGCTCATAAAGTGAAGGATGCGTGGAGAGTCGGACTTCACTCAGGCATGCTTTCATAAGCTGCTGCTGCTTACGCGGTGTTTTTATTTAGCAGAACCTACTGAGATGATTCAAATATGCAAAATATTTTGACAGATCCAAAAAATCATAATTTTTAGAGGCCCTAGACATCTAGTGAATTATGAGTGGGACGACATAATGATTTCAGGCAGGTGAGCACAGAACAAAAATTAATTTTTCCTGGCAGTGTATTCTAAAATCAAAGACGCATGCCTACTTAATATTAGAAAACAGTAAGTGACTGTGAAAGCAATAGTAACCTGCCCCCTGGAATTATAATCCATACTATACAAATGCAAAGCCGAGACAAGTGGAGAGGACTTCAGTTCCAGTCTGATAGACACCTGTTGTGAGGAGCGGGCGGCCCACCTCCCACTCTTTGGAATCCCAGTTTTGGTTCTCATTGTTCTTCCATGAAGAATCCAGGATAAATGAAGATTTGCTCTGAAGAAGGAATTCCTATACATTGGCTACCCTAACTTAAGAAGTGCTGTATACTCTTTTGTCACTAATTACAGTAAGCAAGAGTTCTCAGTGGGAAAGTGACACATGTTTTAAATCCATACAGGAATGTATTTAAGAAGTAATTTGCTAAGATCTTTGTAGCTTTGTCATTTCATTTGGGTGGTAGATCAATAAACACATGAGGGAAAAAAGCAAATTAGTTTCCTAAGACTCCGTTTCACTTCATCCTATCTTTTTCCTGTTGGAATTTACTGTTTTCAAGGAGTTTTATAGCCAGATACTTCTGCCAAAGAAAAAAGAAAAAAATCCCAAAATGAGAAGCAAATTAAACAGCAGACAGATAAAATGGGAAAACGAAATTAGAATTATTTTAAAAAGAACTGATTGCTGAGGGTAGAGATAGAGATGCAAGCCTGTAATCCCAGCATGGGGGACGCAGAATCAGGATTACAAATCACGGCCAGCCTGGACGCACACCTCTCAAGCTGGAGCTGAGGCTATCCCCTATTGCTCCTAGCATGTTTCAAACAATTTCATTGAGATTCATTTTGCATATTATAAAATTCATTCCATCTGAATTTAAACTTTAGTGGTTCTTAATTATCAACATATCACACCATAAATCAGTTTTGGATCACTTTTATCTACCCAATAAGGTCTGTCTTATTCATTGAAATTTTTATCCTAAAACCAGCCCCAGAAAACCCTTTATCTAGTTTCTATCTTCATAAATAATGTGATTAATATATTACTAATATTAATAAGACAAATGCAGAACATTATTTTTGCATCTATGCAGCTTCTGTCTAGCTCTTTTACTCTGCATGCCATGAAGCGGCATGTCACCAGTTCATTCCTTTTTGGTGTTAATTAGCATTCCATTATACAGACCTGTTCCATCTCCCTTTGTCTGACTGTTCCTCGTAAGTTGATGAACATATAGGTTGTTTCCAGTTCCTAACTTTAGAAATAATGCTGCCATAAATATTAAATCACAGCCTTTCTTTCTATTTATTTTCTTTTATCTGGTACTAGGGTTGAACCCAGGGCCTTCCCACTAAGATACATTCCTAGCCCTGTTTTACTTTTTTTTTTTTAATTTTTGAGATAGAGCTCATTAAGTTGCTAAATGGCCCTGGCAGCTCAGACTTGCTGTCCTCCTGCCTCAGCCTCTTAGAATGCTAGGGTTGCAGGTAAGTACTCTCATATCCAGAACTCAGAAGTTTTTGTGTAGTCATGTGCCTCATTCTGTAATAAATATGTAGTTTCTAGGCCATTTGGTAGTTTCATGTTTAATTTTTTTTTTTTTGAGAAACAACAAAACTCTTTATAGATTTTGTTGTATTCTTAGATTGAGACAACCACTATGGAAATCAGTAAGAAGATTATTCAAAAAAAGACAAAGATAGAAATTCCATTTGACTTGGCTATTCCCTTCTAGGTATCTTCCTAGAGAAGCTGAAATTATCTTGTGGTGATACATGCATACCCATGTTTATTACACCACAGTTCATAATAGGTAAATCTTACAGCCTATACAGTGATCCCTCCATTCATAAACAATTTATTTGACAATTTTGGAAAAGATGACTGTATGTGTTAGCATGCAAAAGATGGTCATGATGCCTGTCATGTAATGCAGAGGTCACCAACAAAAGCAAAATTTTGCCAAATTCTTGCTTGTGAACTAAGCAGCTTGCAAACAAAATTATTTGTGAACCAGGGTATCCATCAAAGGATGGATACCCTGTATATCCATCAAAGGATGAAAGGATAAAGAAAATGTGGTATTTATACACAGTGGAGCACTGCTCTCCCCTAAGGGAGAATAATTTATAGGAAATATGAATCATTTATAGGAAACCAGGTGCAACTTGAGACCATAATATTAAGTGCAATAGATGAGATTCGTAGTTATACGAAAAATACAAAGCATAAATAATTGAAAGAAATCAAGGGTAAACAGTGGGAAACGCAATCATAGGCCTTTTGCAAGTGAGAAGGTGATCTAAAGATGGAGAAAGGGAGGGAGATCAGTGGAAGAGGCATAAAAAGAATTAAGATGTGGTGCGTACCTGCACCTACCCCCTAAAGGAGAGGACACATCATGTGCTGCAAACATGCGCAGTTAAACAAAAGTATTTTAAATTTTCACAGCCCCCAAAGGAGAGCCCACATAACAGTGTTTCTTATTATTCATCTCATTTGTTTAAGATACTAAAGGTAGGAAAAGGAACAGGCTCTGCAGAGCAAGACTAGGCCAAGTAAAAGCCGCACACAAAGTGCATCCTACAGCCTGAGGTGAGCAGAGCAGTGGAGAGCCGAATGGTGACTGTCCTTTTGTATCTCCCATTCCTCAGGGTGGTGTTAGGTCTAGGTTGTTCTACTGAAAACTAGTGTAAGTCTTTGCAAGAAGCACCGGAGACAGCACTGTCTTTGCTGGGCCCTGTGTGCAGGACTTTGGGAACTGCTCTGTGCCTGTGCCTGGGAGCTGTGTAGTTAATAGTCTCGTTCCCCTCGCCAGCCAGTCTGCCCCATCCCATCTCCAGTCTCATTTTCACCTCAGAGATACATATATTTATAATTCTTTATGGAGCGCTGAGGAGATGGAGATCTCCCCACTCATATGACTCCCTCCTCCTGAAAAAGACTGTTAAGTCCTCTACCTATTGGGAATTACATGGGTTGGGTTGAAGAAAAAGCCTGTCAGAAGATGCTGAAAAAAAGAGTTAGGGACCATTGAGAATCCTGTTGGATGAAAGAAACCTGGATAAATTTGTCAGGAGAGGAACTTTACTAATAGGCTCCGGGTGTAGAGCCCAAATACGTGAAGTAGCAGGCCAGATTTCATGCTTCATGTGGCGGAGAAAGTATGGCAAAGAGGAATGTTAGATAAACTATTGAAAGGCTGAAGGCTGTCCCCTTAGCAAGATCACCCACATCATGAAAATTCAAAGAGGAGTCTCAGGACAGACACTTGCATAAGTTGTGAAGATTAGGGCCATTGTGACTCTACTTATCTACACCTGGAGCATTACTGCTGCCCTGCTTTTTAACAAAGGAGCTCAAGTTTTACAGAGGTCCACAGGAGTAGCTTTCATTTTTTAGGTGATGTTTTTCTTCAGATGGTTCAAGTAGTGGTGGCTTTGTTCTTGAAAGGTGAATCCAGCTGTCTCTGTCACATTTACTACAGTGGGGGTGGCAAGGATCACTGAATAGAGGCGATTCAATTTTGCTTTTAATTGATCTGAAGGAGCCCTTCAAGTTATCATAAACATTGTTCTTTAGGGTGGACATTAGGTGGTTCCCCTGGGCCAGAACCTGGTAAAACTTTACTCCTACACATTGGATAGTAGTACTTGACCCAGATTAGTAAGATACTGTAAGAGTCTTGGGGTCCCTGGGGCTACTACATATCCTAAAATAGAACATATAGCAACTCAAATGGACTCGTTTGACCCAGATTTGGAAGTGTTCCAATATCAGTCCTTATGAGAGATATTGGCAGTAATCAGAGCCAAGACTTGATGTCTCTTAGCAAAGTATAAGGTTACTTTATGGTCCATTTGGCTCTCCTGATCTTTCCTGAAGACTGAGGCTTCCACGTAGAGTAGAAGTGGTACTTATTGCCAAAGCCTTCACCCCACCTCCCAAGTTTTTTGAGAGTAAAGGGTGGCCCATTATCTCTCTAAAGGGACTACTGTGGTCCAACGTGGGGAACAGTTTCTTTGAGGAATGCCTTAGCTATCTCTGTAGCCTTTTCTGAATGGATAGGAATGACCTCATTCTAGCCTGTAAAGTAGTCAACTAAAACCAATATTTATTTAAATCCCTCACATGGTGGCATGTGGGTAATGTACTTGCCCGTCCTCCCCAGGGTATGTCCCTCTCTTCTGTACAGGTTATAATAAAGGAGGTGATTTAGGCTTGCGAGGCTTATCACAGAATGGAAAAGCTTTGCATAGCTGTCATGCACCTGCTGCTAATCCTAGCCCTGTGAAAATTCAAGTGATCATTCCCCATGGAGAGCTTTTTTCCTACTTCTTTAAATTATATTTATATTTTTAAGAAAGAATACATTCAAAACCTCAAGGCTCAAATCCCATAGATCAGAGCTGACTTTTCTGATAAACTCTTAGTAAAGTTTTAGGGAGTAAATAGTTCGTGGCATGTATGCTTTCTAAAAACTAGAATAGGTTTTTACTGAACAGTAGTATATCTGATGGCTTACGTTTCTTGAAGGCCCATGTAGGATGGGTATAGCTTTCTATTACATCACTTTAATGGTTCCTTGGGAAGAGACAATAACACGGGCCTTGAGGAACTGTAAAATGACCTTTCTTGCCTCTTTACCAGCATTTTGATTTTCCAAGGAGACTTTAGCCACGTCTCTTGGGGTCCCCTGAAGTGAATGGCAGTAACCTTCTCATAGTGATGGACTTGTAGAGCTTCCTGCTTGTGTTTTAAATATGACTGTTTATTAGCCAGCAAGCCCCTTTCTCTCCAGATTCCTGCATGGGTGTGTAGCACCCAAAGGCATATGTGGAGTCTGTGAAGATGTTTAGCTCTTTGCCTTTCCTAATGTCAGAGTTCAAGTAAGATTCATGAGCTCTGCTTTTTAAGCAGAAATTCCTGGGGGAAGAGGTTTGGCCATTGAGGCCACCTGCCGTGAATATACCTACAACTGCATAGGCTGCCTTTTGATATCCTTCTTAGAGAAGGCTTCTTCCACCAGTGAATACCACCTCCACAGAGTTTTGGTCACTGGTGTCCCATCTGCCTGCGTAGGTCTGGAAAATCATGTATTCACAAGAAAGGAACTGGCTGTTCCTTTGTACCTGAATTTCTGTTAGTGAAAAAAGGAAGGCATCTAACCCAATTCAAATGAGAAAAGGAGAGAAAGCCCATATGTTTCCCCAAATCGGAGGCTTGTTACATCATTCCATGGTGTGAAATGCCAGACTCACTGTGGTTTGCATTTGCAGCTCCGTAACTACTGAGGACACTAAGCAGCTCATAGCATCTTAAAGTTAAAAGCTTTGCATTTCGCAAATTAATAGAGAAACAACCACAAAAGCAATTTGTCTGTGGCAATCTTCTTACTTTCCTTACCACAGACACAATACCCAACATCCACAACTGAAAGGAGCAAAGGGTTGGCTCACCTTTGTGGAGGTTTCAGTCTGCGGTCAGCTGGTTCTAAAGCAGGGCAGCATGGCAGAGAGCATGACAGAGAAGACCTGATTATGACATGGCAGGCGGGAAACTGAGAGAGATCAGGGTGCAGAAGGGAGGGAAACAGACCTTTCGGGCTGCACCACCAGTGCCCACCTCCTCAACTGCCCCACTGATGAGTTTCAGGTTCCCACAATCTAATCATCCCCAATAAGCCGCACCTATGAACGCAGAGGCTTTTGGGGCCATTTGCATGCAAACCATAACTGAGTCAGAAACGTGGCAACTAAAATAAAGCACTTAGCTTTTTGGTCTCTTTATCTAATGCTTGTTTTTCTGTAGGAAGCAAAACATACAAATATGAAGGAAGGTTAGATGGTGTCCCGTAGTAGATTATAATCTCATCTAAGGGAGAATAAACCTTGATATCTGTCACTACACTCCAAACAATTTTCATTTAAATATTCTTTACTCTTACTGTGGATAGAACTTAGCACATGCTTAGAGCTCTAGGACTAGATGAATAAGTGAATAAATTTAATGAACATGGAGCAATGTTAAAATACGATATTTTTCCAAGATTCTGGTCTCTTAATACAACATGTGAGAAATTATTCTATAGTCCCTCAGTCAACAGGCAAAGTGACACTTCCTACTCTTAAACTGAAAGTGCACTTGAATTCCTACTTCCACTTTTCAAGTGAAATCATCTATTATATCTTAACTGTATTACATCAATACATCAATACTCACTTCCTGATGCTGATTTCCCCCAACACCTGCTCACTGGTAAAATAAATACCTGAAAATCATTCCTATGTATTTTTTATTTATTTGGTACAGGGCCTCACTACTCAGCTTGGACTCATAGTTATTCTCCTGTCTCAGCCTCTCCAACACTGGGATTATAGGCATGCACCACCATGCCCAGTTTTGGTGACCAGCATGGTGTGCCTGGGTTTCCTAGGCCAGAAAGGCATGTGGTACTGGAGACTGAACCTGGGTCCTTGCACTTGCTAGGTGGGTGCTTAGATCACCAAGCTCTCTCCCCAACTGCCTCTACTTAGCCAGTCTTTTTAAGAAGCAGTCTAAGTTACTTAGCATGACACATATTCCCTGTTGTTGACTAAGTGTACCTTAAAGGATAAGGTGAGGAGGCCGGAAGCAATGGGCAGCCAGCTCACAAGAAAATCCCCTTTCCAAGGTAAGTTTTCAATGCATCCAAGAGCACTGCTTAAACTTTCCACTAATGTGATCTGGAATTTACAGGTCCTTTTCTAGTCCTGAGAAGGAGGTAGGGGGTCAGGGGAGACAACGTTCAATTAATTGCTCTTTGCTTGGGCTGTTTATGTGGAAAATATGAGCCCTTCCTAACAGTGCACAGACCGGTTCTTATCTTCCAGAATTAGTTATCCTATTGTCTGTCTCCAAATCAATCCCTACTTCTCGTCTCTCATTAGAGCAGATTCACCACTTGGGCAGAAACTACACTGATACAGCAGCCTTGGACTGAGCCCAGGGCTTTCTGAGGTAGGCGAGCTGGGCTGTACTGTGACTGCTCAGCTCACTGATGCAGAAACTCTGCTGATACTTTTGTTCTCATGCCAGGTAATCTAGGCTCTTGGATGACTTGTGCTTGGGCTTCACATACATTGTCACAAATATTAAAGCAGATGAATCACCTCCCACTTGGCATGAGTTTATGATTTGCTCAGAGCAGTTGCAAATTAGATTGTGACAGAAGATCTGTCTGTGCAGAACACCATGCTCTCTCCAGCTTCTGGACAGTGTAGTGCTATGGACAGGCTGATGTAAATGCTACAGAAGGCAGCAGTGCACTCCTGTCCACTCTTACACTGTCAAGTTTATTGCAGATACTTTCAAAACAACCTCTATATCCCTTTTGAACAACAGGCTGATGAACCATTTTGATCACTATTCACTGCAATTTTATTTGGGCCAATCAATAGCTTCTCATGTCTTAAAAAGGCCCACACATTTTGTGAAATATCCAAGGGTGTAGAAATTTGGTAAAAGTGTTTAGTAGTACTTCCTGTGATATGAACCTTATAGATGTGCAATTATATGCAGAAACATATTTAAGTCTCCTGTAAACTTGAAAGATAGTTTTATATTCTTATAAACATTCCAGATGGCAAAACACCTAAAATTCTTTAAATAATCTTTTAACCATGGCAGAAACAGTTTTTGCTGGCATCCCAAAAACCCACGCATTTTATTAACATATGCCTCCCTGTCATATTTTAACAGTCCCTAATAATAACCAAAACACTTAGCACACAAATAACATTATCATCTGAGCCAAACAATAAGAGAAATTATGATGTGGTGGCAAACACACTGGAGACCTGTCAGGGGGCACTGTTTCTGGTCTTGGCTGAAGGACTAACTGTATGACCGACAGAGTTCCCATCTCTCTGGCCTCTGTAACCAATGTTTCCATTGAGAGGTGTTACTGTCAACATTTCCTGAAGTCAAACTTTGGGAAAGGTCTACATACAAGAGTTTAGTTGGGAAATGGTCCCAAAGCTCAAAAATGAAAGAAAGGTGAGAAGAATGAGCAGGGAAAGAGGGGATGCCCACAGAAGGCTATGAATGTTATTGTTGGCCACGGCCTTGGACCAACAGTGCTCAGTAACTTGTGAGGTGCCTCGTGAAATGTGTCTCAGAGCAGTCCACCTAGAGAAAGTACAGGGTGACCTCAGGGTGCCAAAGCCTGCACATTTACATTTGCTCAGACCTGAGTGCAGGACAGAGTCCCACAGGTGTTCAGTTCAGATTGCCTAGCTGTGGGTCACACAGGCACAGTTATAGAGAGGAAACCGAAACAAATGCTTCTGAGTTGTGCTAAAGGAAAGCAGCACAATGTGGGCAGAAAAGTGGTCACCTGAGCAGTTATGAGAGGAAGCAGAAAACCCAGCGGGTGAGCAAGGGGGTCTAGCAGATGCACGATACACGACAGTTGGTCAATATGCCCTCAAAACCTTCTAGGTATAATATCACTTAATGGAACTTATAAATATCATCTATTAATTTTAATAAGTGGATCATTCTGTTTATATGGTTAGGCTTTTATACACCACACAATGCTGCAAAATAGCCCTTTAAATAAGTACTCTCTGCATTGATGCATGAGGAAGATAAGACCAGAAAGGTTAAGAAATGTGCCTGAGATAACACTGTTTGGATAATTAAATGCCCTACCTCTTGTACTCTGAGTAACTACAGACAACAGTACATAATGTATGAATCATTGTTACTCTCTTATTATCTTATTTTGAATTTTTTCTTTTTAAAATAAAATGTAAAGAAAAGAAACTTGCTAAGATACAGGTTCTTAGCCTTCTCATGCTTAATACTAAGGGCCAGGTAATTCTTGATGAGAATGTGGGAGCTGTGTTATGTTTTCTAGGGTATTTAGCAGCTTCCTTGGGCTCCACCCGCTTGAAAACCAGTAGCACCCCTTCCTCAGTTTTGAGAATCAAAGATACCTGCCAGTGTCACCTAGCACACAAAATTATTCTCCAATTAAAAATCTCTCCTTTAAATTTTGCAATAGGATTTCACTAAATTGCTGAACTGCCTGAGCCCAGCTTGAATGTGTAGTGCTCTTGCTGCAGCTCCCAGAGGTTAGTGCTTACCACTCCTCCCAGACTTGTTTTTATTGATACTGACCTTTTGAACAACTGCATTTTTTTTTCAGACCAACATTACTGGCACATTTTTCTGGGGAAACTACAATTTTTTTTTTACATCTTTCAGCCTTGCTTTTTGCTTCTGGTCCTCAGTATATAGTTGGCTAAAAGCAACCAGCACCACTGTAAAGAACAGCTTGTGCCCTGCTGTGAGAGTCACCATGCTGTGTAGAATAATAACTTCCAGGCCTTGCTTAACCCAAATGACTGCATTTTCTAAAACAACACTCTTGTTCCATTTGGAATACATGTGTAGAAGCAGAACAACTTAGGCAACTTGTGTACACCCATAGTCACTGATGTTGGACACAATAAAATAGCACAACGATGGGGCATAAATGGATAAAGGAATCTTGTTGATAAAAATCATCATCTATAACCATATCCATTTAAAACACAGATACATCATGTATCTGAATTAGAGCAGACAAAACCAGGCCTGTCCACTTGTTAGTCATACCAAACCATCAAACGATGGAACCTTTCATTTGGATTATACAAAAGGAGGGGTACTCAGCACTAGACTACAGGTGCTTCACTGACCTCCCATCTCACCACACCACCTGGAGTGTAAACAATCACAGGGGAGACAGGCACAGAACTCTGGATCTATGTCACCTGGCTTCAGCTTGGCTCAATCTCAGTGCTCCATGCTGCCACTTGAACTGCCTGTCTGCCATATCATAGGCTTTGAATCAAAGCTGGACTCTCAGCAAGCCCCACACCTCCTCAGAAAAGCTCTGCCTGCTCTAAAAATCACATCTAAACACCTATAGTGATTTTTTCATATCTCTGCACATTTTGTCTTGGCTTTTAGTTCTTCCTCTTGGAATCCTGAAGCCAGTTGTTAAGATTTGCTTAGTCATTCTCTAACCTGTATAATATGTCACTGCATAAAGTGTCATATATAACTATTATTGACATTAGTAATTAAGACTGGAATAAAAAGATCCTGTGATAGCCAGGCTCATGGCCTACTGAATGAATCTTGATTACTTGGCATGATGAAGGTGACAAAATTAGCGGGGCTCACGTATTGCTGATCATGCATTACGGAAAGATAGGGCTGTGTTCAGGCTACATTACGGGCACATACTACTCACAGTTACATATTATCGTAGGTACCTTTCTCATTTCTGAGACAAAATCCAACACCCAAAGTTAAAGGAGTTTCAAAAGGTTTATTTATTTAGCTCACAGTTTGTAGAGGCTTCAGTCCACAATTGGCTGGCTCCAAGGTAGGGTGCCGTGCAGAGGAGCAAGAATTCATAACGGCAGAAGACATCAAAGGCAATGAGAACTAAAGAGCATCCTTCTTTTTCTCCCCTATGTTGCAAGCAGACTAAGGCTAGTCTGCCATAGGGTAGGTATAGCACTTACAACCTCAACTCTGGCACCAGACAATGAATCAATCACAAGCTCTGGATTCAGCTGGCTCTGAAATGCCCACTCCCCATGAGGCTTTTGGGGAGCATCTAGACACATCCCATAACATGTACCATGCCACTGCCTGAATATTGGTTGTCTTGAAATTTCCTCTACCAGATTAATTAGTCTACCTCACTTAAATTCAACTTCATAGAAAATTTTAAGACATGGACAAAACATAAACAAAGTCTTTATTAGAATGGCCTACATATCACTTCTAGTCCAGTTTCAAAGATAGTCCTAGTTCCTCACCGAAACCTAAATCTGGCATTTATTGTCCACATTCCTGTCAGTGTTCCAGGCTTTTGAGTTCCAACCAGAATTATCCATCAGGCCTGCTGATGGCATTCTCAGGCTTTGCTAGCCAGCCTTTCCAAACTTCTCCCAGAAACCACTTTCAAATACCTCTGAATCAAATGGTCAGGCAGAGCCCCAGCAAGGCCCCCACTTCTCTGGCATTAGTTTTCTGTATTGGCCACTGTCGTATTACTGGAACAAAATAACCGAAACCAACATATTAAAAGAGGAAAAGTTTATTTACTCACAATTTCAGGGTTTCCATCCATGGCTGGCTGGCTGCACAGCAGCTGCAAGCAGGACACAGGAGGAACCACCAACAAGAGTGTGCCCTTCTAGTACTGTTCCCAGTGACCAGCCTTTTCCAACCAGGGCCTATTTCCAAACAGAATATTCGGCTACAAAATCATCACTGGCTAAGCCGCTCATGAGTACAGGGCATCTATGATCCAATGATGTATGCGGGTGGCATTTTAGATCTGAACTATGAAAGAAGTGGCAGGATCAAAGTGACACTGCAGAAACTATAGAACAAAAGTCCAATCCAAGGGCTGGCCAGATAGCTCAGTAGACTAAAGCACCTGCTTATGCAGGTGCAGAGAGTGAGGCTTGATTCCCGGCATGTCATGCTGGCCCCGGCCCTGGGGCACACTGAGATAGTGACTGAGATTGTGCATGGTGGTGCGCGCCTGTAATCCCAGTGCACAGGAGGCTGAGGCAGGAGGATCACTACGAGTCCATTCTGCGTAGTGAAACCCTGTAGACCCTATACTAAGTATATATATTTTTTAAAAAGCCAATGATACAATTCTAGGGTTTTAGAGAAGTACTAATAGCCTTACATTTTTAATTATTCTTCACATTTAATTATATAGATGAGTTTTGTGTCTTTTATATACAGACGTTTATTATACTCCATGCCTCACTACCATATCTTGCCTCCCCAAACCCTGGTTTCTCCATAAAGATGATGTTTTAAATCAAAAGAAATTAAGTAAAGTAAGGTAAATTATTGAAATGAGTTAATTATGTACCCAAAGAAATATTAGGCAGCATAAAAAGACAAAAAATGCTCCAAAGAAAGAAGATGCATTTAGAAAAATGACTTAACCATCATAGCAAGAATGTTACTTACAGATCTTCTCATAAGGTCTTCCTGTGATGTTTAGAGACACAGAGTTATCTCTTTCCTTTTTTGTCTTCCTTGTTCTTTGATTCTAGAATTCACATAAAATTAATATATGCTCATTCTGAAAGTAAAAATGTAAAAATGT
The DNA here is from genome assembly GCA_004027165.1 of Ctenomys sociabilis. Taxonomy (NCBI): domain Eukaryota; kingdom Metazoa; phylum Chordata; class Mammalia; order Rodentia; family Ctenomyidae; genus Ctenomys; species Ctenomys sociabilis. Next base: position 25,970 of record PVKA01030226.1, read on the forward strand.
ACATGATTAATTGTAACAGTCATCCATAATCTGGCCTGGCTTTATAAAGACTTCTCAGTCTGACTCACCAGGCTTTAAAAGAAACCAAGCCTCAGAGGTCCAAGATGATAGCTGGCATTGAGTACAAAGTACCTACTTGAAGACACTAAAAACACTAAGCAAGATTCCTGGATAAATCAAGCACAGTGGGTACTGAGGAGGCTTAAGTCCATGCCCTGGGGAAGAACTGACTCAACACCAAATCTAGAGGTGTCAGAGATAAGAAGTAAAGTTAGTAATGCAGCATCAACAGATGGAAGATAATGGAGTTCAGGCTACCCTGGGTGCCAGCTGGAGTTTGATACTATTCTCAGCAGGGTTAGTTTACGATGCGTAGGAATATCTACCTGGTGCTTAAATCAGAACTACTTCAGATTTTTGTCAAATACAAACATGAGTTAAATCTAATGATACAGAATCTCTAAAGTTAGGTTCAGACTTACATATTTTCAACTTGAAAATCAGCTGTCTGCACTGACTGCCAAGAAGCCTGGAGCTATGCAAAGCCATGGCTCATACATCTGAGGCCTCCTGTCTCCTCAGAAAAATTCTTTCATTCAATAATTAGAAGGAAACAATTGAGGCCCAGGTGCCCTACCACTCCCTCCCCCCCACCTATTCTTCACTGTAGCCTTCTCAAAGTTTAATGAAATAGATTTATCAATGGCATGAAATACTTCAGATTAACAATATTTTACAAATGGATTCAGCTAGCAAAGCCAAGTAGAATAAGATTTAGCTTCATATGAAACTATTCTTTATTACATCAGCATTCTTTAAAGTAAAACAAAACCAAAAGGGGACTCAGGGTCACCCCATTCTCACACGTCTGCAGTGTGCTCTAGGAGGTCAGGGGCTATTGGCAATGCACTGTTTTCCTGTTTCCAGAGTGCTAGGCCAGCGTGGGAGGAGCAGAAATCAAGTCATGCTTTTGGTTGCAGGCTTAATATACAGACGAGAACAGATTTTATCTGAATATAACAGATAAAAGCCAAGAAATCACAAAAAGATAAAAGCCAAGAAATCACAAAAAGATAAAATATCAGTTGTTTTTAAAGCAGGCACAACTGAAATTCATAACTCACGTGTATGGTTTAAGTATACAATAATCTTTCTAGCCGGGTGTAGGGGTGCACATCTGATCCCAGTGCTCTGGGAGACAGAGGCAGAAGGATCTGCAGATGAACCTAACGTGGGCACCTTAGTAACTTAACAAGATGCCTTCTTAAAATAAAAAGAAAAAAATCATGGTTAGGGGTGTATCTCAGTGAAAAGACCTTGCAGTTTAATCCCCAGTTCCTCTTCTGCTTTTTCTTCCTCCTCCTCCCCCTCCTCATCTCTTATCAACAATAGATACTCAGGCTCCATCCCGCCCGCCCCCGCCCAGCTCCTGAGACCGGCCAGAGACAGCGCGGCCGACTCCGCCGTCCTGCTCCATCCCGCCCGCCCCCGCCCAGCTCCTGAGACCGGCCAGAGACAGCGCGGCCGACTCCGCCATCTTGCTCCATCCC
>PVKA01030227.1:0-27515 GCA_004027165.1 Ctenomys sociabilis
CCTTCCTTTGTCTACACCTGTCAAAAGTGGGCACTCCATTGACATTCAACTACCTTAGGTTCTTGAACTCGACACCACAATCCAACACAGTCCAGCATTCTGCAACCATAGGGAGTTATTCAAAGAAATTGTCGACCATATCCATTTACAGCTCAGCTTAATATTATGGGCTCACGATGTATACTTCATTTTTCTACATTTATGCTTTTCTGCTGGATGGTTAAGACCTAGGTAGATCCAAACTTATATACCAACACATGTACTTTATATTTCCTATGTGGTCATTGAAGTCTTCTCAGGGTTTATCTTGTAGTCCTGTACATTATTCTGTAGTTCCTTTGTCTGTGTCATCCATGTGGATGAGTCACGGCGTGTGTGTGTGTTTGAGGGGTTAGTGGTACTGTGAAATGAGCCCAGCACCTTCACATTGAGGTTCCTCTCCAAGCACACGTGCTCTCTTTTGCTAAAGTTCTGTGACAGGATCCTTCTGTGCTGATTTTTTGCCCAGATCGGGCTCAAACTTGCATTCCTCTTGTCTGAACCTCCGGAAGTGCTGGAATTACAAGGCCTGTGCCACCATGCCTCTATCAATGACAGTCATAAAATATTTGAAAATAGGATCTCTACTGAAATCTCTGTGTTTCCAGCACACCAAGTATTGACCCTCTGCTTCAGCACCAGGATTATTCTGGTTTTATGTATGGGTGGGTATACATCAACCCCAATGTTGTCACTTCAGTCTGGGCTTCTAAACTCTAAAAGGAAAGATGACCCTTGTATGAAGAAAGACCACACTTAAACTTGCTGTAAATTTTACACTATCTACAGAAGAGGAGGAGGAAGAAAATCAGATTCTACACAGATGAAAGGTGTGCTTCAAGAATGGAAAGGAGTTCTGGAACTTTACCCAGGTAATTGTGCATCTCACAGCCAGCTGGCTAGCTCCTACTAAACATGGTGCTGGTATAAGCTACAGATGTAAGTTTGAACAAAGTAAACCTAGACCCCAGCAATTCTGGATAAAAATGCTCCTAGAACTACATTTAAGGAGCAGTGAGTCTTATGGAGGATACTTCTGTCCACTAGCAATTGTACACTTTCTCTGTATCTGACTATGGCCTGAGAGGGGTGACCCTAACATGGAAGCACCTATCGCTCCTGCATCAAGCATGGTCAAATTTGGGGCAGTAGTTTTATGGATCTTAGTTTGCTGTTGCTGCTGTAGCAATTGCCACAAATTTAGCAGTTTCAGGCAGTACAGATTTCCGATCTTACCAGTCTGAGGTCAGAAATCTCACTGGAGTAAAAATCAAGATGTCAGCAGGGCTGCATTATTTTTAAAGGTTCTGGGGGGGGCATTCATTTCCTTGCTTTTCTAGCTCTTTGAATACCTAGGCTGGTGCACCTTCCTCCATCTTCAAAGCCAGCAGCACACAGTCTTGAAGACCCTGAGCCTGAGACTTCACCTCCAGCCTTCTGCACAGGACTATAGTGACTACCCTGGGCCCACCTAGTGATTGTGAATGATCTCCTCACCTCAGACTCCTAAGCTAGGCACTTCTGCAAGGCCCTGCCTGCACTCTCACCTCACAGAGACACAAGTTTTGGGAATTAGGATTCAGACTTTGGGTTTTTTTTTTTTTCAAAAGCCGTTCTTTCAACTAGGTCACATTTTTTGTTTGTTTTCTAAATTAGCCAACACATAAAGATGACATTAGAAAATGCAGAATACAGCCACTTTCAAAATATCTAATATTCCTTAAGAAACAATCTTACCAAATATTCTGTGATGCACTTTTCTTACTGGGCAACATAATACGATTGTCCTCCCACATCCACAAATAGGAGTCTATAGCATTGGAATGGCTCCCAGTGTACTGGGAGGGCGCGGTAATGGCCCTTGAGCTCTGAGGTTGTTTCCATGCACACAGCTAATGTTATCAACAGCCTCGTTCATGCATATTTGTCTGTTTGCCTGATATTTTCTGAGAGTGAGTTCCTAGAAATGTGATTGCTGGGCCAGTGACTGAGGCTGCTTTTAAAGGTTTAAATAAGTATGGTCAGAGGATCCCACAGGAGGCTGTGGTAATGTGCAGTCTCCCTTACAGAGCTGAAAGGTGGTGCCTGATGGCATCACACACTCAGTCTCTTACTAAACTGATAGACTGAATTAAGTTCCCACTGTCACTTTCATTCATAGTTCTTTGCTAACCAGTAAGGTTGAGCACTTTTCATATATTGATTTCCATTCAAATTTCTTCTTTTGCTTCTTACCTTATGTCCTTTCAATATTAAAGTGTTTATATTTTCTTAAGTTTTAAAAACTTTGTGTGTTAACCTTACATTTGACAATATATGCAAATATTATTGGGATTCTTAATTATATATGGTATTATTATTTATTAAATTGATCAGGCTTTTTTGTTCTGTTTGCAGTACTAAGAGCCTTCGCACTAAGCTGCATATCCAGCCCATCTTTTCAAACCTTCATATTTTGAGCAGAGTCTCCCTAAGTCAAGATTAGTCTCCAACTTGCAATCATCCTACCTCAGATTGCTGGAATCCCCCAAAGTGCTGGAATCCCTCAGAGTGCTGGAATCGCAGGGTGTGCACCCATGTCCAGCTCTGTGTTTTATTTGTAGTGTCTTCCTCAGACATCACATTTAGTACAGTGGGTGCAGGATATTATGTCCCATATAATATTCTCTGGTCCGGTTGTTAATCCACCTAGATTGTTTGGCAAGAGTGTGTGCTTGTACCATTTGCAGACAGCCTTCAGTTAACACAGGTATGCGGATGCCAGGAGATGCAGCTCCCTGGGAGCCAACATCAGGCTCCACGTGTAGTGTGGCCTGTCCAGAGCTTTAGTAGCCATGTCTGTAATCAAAGTTATCAGTGATAGCTAATTCCCTGTGCTTTTTAAACAGACTGAGGAGCTGGCAGAGAGGGAGGAGTTGGCAGGGAGGAAGACCTCCCACCTCTCCTGCCCAGTTCAGATAGCACTAAGACTCAGCTCTGCTTTTCAGGTGGAGCAGCTCCATTTAATTTCCCATGCCACCATTTCCTGTTCCTCAGGTCACTGGGGGTGAGAGCAGAGATCTGAGGTGATGGAGTCCAGTCCCATGCAGTCCTGGGCTCCACCTGTGCTGCTGAAGCCTGAGGCTAAGGGACTTCAGAGGCAGCAGGGAGGGGAGAGTTAGAGTATCAGAACTTAAGCCTACCAAAGACCCCTGGCCTCATGCCCACAGCAGGGAGGCACCTCTGGGGGTTCAGGCTCTTGCATTGGATAGCCAGGCTGGCATGCAGGTGACTCCACTTGCAAGACAGGTTTCATTGCACTGTGAACACCAGAGATGTAGAGATGAATGTAACTGCAATTCTGAATCTCAGAACACTTTGTGGAATAGAAGAACCATGAGCTGAACAGCCCTTCCCTCCCTGGTCTATAGATAGGACAGAGAAGTGGTGGCTAGAGGAGGGTCAGAAGAGCTCATGGCATCGATCACTGAAGTGGGAAAGGCCCTTTACTCCATTGATTCAGCAAGCAGCTACTGGGCCCATTTCTACCCCTTGTGCTGCTCCTTTGCCCCCTCTCTGCCCTTGTGGGGGTGCACAGTTACCTAGGTCTAATTCAGCATTGGATTCTATGCCAAAGATTTCCTAGATATCATTCCCATCTTTCTCCCCAACTCCACCTTTTCCTCTTCCTTCCTCTTGCCTCAACTCTGTCTACATAGCAGCATTCTACAGTGGCTTGGGAATCTCATGGACTCGGTCTCAGTTGATTCCTCCTCCTAATCCTCTGGTCATTTTAGGGCCCTTGGATATTGACTTACAGTTGGAAGCCTGTTTCATTATTTAGGAGATGTCAAGACACCAACATAGGGATACTACATAAAGATGCTGTTCTGAAGCTTAATTCATGGGAGAGGCTCAAGAGAAGGAATTTTATTTCCATTTGCTTATATCCATTGGCTGAGACTGTAAAACATGACAACCTCAATACCATGAAAAGACACCCTGAAAATGCTTCAGCAACACAGAGAGGGAGGAGGTCTTGCCAGCCTGGAGTGACCAGGATAGAAAAGGGACCATTAAGCTCATTGAAGAAAGGGCCAAATCCCTCAGGTTATCTTTGTGGGAAAGGTTATAACTGAGGAAACTACATGAGCAAGAATAAAGGCGGCAAAGTCAGGCTGTACTTAAAGAAAAGAAACCCTAGGTTCCAGCAGAATTGTTAACAAAAATTCACAAATTTGATTTTAACACTTCAGAAACCAAAGTTCTGTGAATGTGAACTAACATTATTAGAACTGTTTTGAGGATCAACTCGATTACATATATTTCTTAACAAGTTAACAATGTAATGTAATTGTCCAGAGGAAAAAGAACAGCCATAATTCTTGGGTCAATAAAATTGATCCAAATTACATCTGATCGGACATGAGAAAAGGGAAGGAGATGTCAACAAGAACTTATTCTTGGCAACTTGTAGCATGGTGTGGCCCCGGAGGAACCTGAACCCATAGAAAACCACATTTTGACACACAGAGATGAAAATCCCAAATCCAATAGGAGGTGGAAGCAGAAGAGGGAAGCTATAGAAATGGTTGGCATCTGAGATCAAATTTAGGGGCTTAGCCACGTAAATGAAATAATGGAAATTGTGTGACTAGATGAGATATCCACAGCGTAGAAATGAAAAAGGGACAAAATTGTCACTGGGAATTATCTTAAGTAATGCTTTTAATAGAGGGAGCAGGGACAGAAGACAAGATTGAGTTAAAGCAACATCACATGTGCAAAACTTCGCTGAGGTTCCCTTCACTTATTTCAATTACCATCATTCCTCGAGGTCTAACACAATTCTTATGTGAAGCAAACAGCAATAGCTTGAATTTATTGAGCATATATGGGTGTTAAGCACCATGCTAAGCACTTATGTGAATTATGTTATTTGCATAATTGCATATATGATACAAGTGTATTAATTATACTTATTTTACAGATAGGAAATTTTGATTCAGAGGAGTTTAATGAATCTAAGCCAAAGTTTAACTGATTGTAAACAAATCCTGGTTGTCTGATTACAAAAATCAAACTCTAACATTTTTGGTGCCAGTTTTTATTTAGCTAGTCCCTGGAATATCTGAGATAAATTGGAAACATTCCATATATTTTCAAGTTCTATGCATGATCCTCATTTGAGAGCCTGCTACGTATTGTGATGCTTAGTAGCAAATCTAGCCTCCGCATTGCCAGCTAGTGTACCTTTGGCTATTGGTTCACTTGCTTGGGTCTTAGTCACTTCTTCAGACTGTGAAAACTTCACAAGATTGGTACAGAGACTTAATGAACAGGCATAGAGAAAGTGCTCAGGTGCTATGACTATTACAGCTTCTGCTGCTGGTGGTGGTAGGGACTCTCCTGCCTCCTTTTGCGCTCCTTCTTGCCCTGTATCTATTCTCAATTTCTCTCTGTAAGTCCAAGCATGCGAACACTGATCTTTAGTTCTGTGCTGCCCATTCTCAGGCAGGCAACCTCTCATAGGGGATTTCTTGGTCCTGGAAGGTCTAACAGATTTAGATACTTGGGGAGAGATGACTTTGACCAGCTCTGACCAACCATGCAGCTGACGATGGGGTGAGTCTGAGCCTCAGTCCTTTCCTCTTTCTGTTTTGCCCTCCCAGCACTGCCAACATGCTGACTGCTGTTCCCAGTAGGGATGTATGAGTTTACATCTTAACTCCCCAGACCGCTGGCTGCCTGAGCAGACAGCTTCCCCACCCCAGCTGGCACATCCGCTGCACCTGGCAGCCAGGTGAGCCTGGCTTGTCCACAGCTGGGGCCTCGTCCTGCGAATGAAGCCGAAGTTGCTTAAGCACACGGTCTCCTAATACCTTCTCCTTGGAAGTTAGAATAGCAGCTCCTGCCAAACCTTCCTTCACTTCCATGTTCCATGCTCCACTTCTAAGAGAAGCATATGGAGAGCTATTTTTTGCCAAAACTGATCGGAGAATAGAATTCAGTTCTCAGAAAAATTGCCACTTCCCATTCTTGCCATCAACAAAAGCAAAACTGGAGCTCAGGGAATTATCTTTCCTGAAAGAAATATTTCTCACTCAGATCCAGCTCCTAACTCTGTCATTCTTCACCCACTCAAACCCTCTGATCACTGAGGGAGAAGACTATACATAACCCAAATTACTATTTTCTGAACAATTATATTTTATACACAATAATTTTAAGATACTTCCACCGAAATCCATTGATGATTTTAGAACCTTCCTTAGAAAGACAAAAAAGAATCCAGTCTTTTTTTCTATTTTAATTACTCACTGAATGAAATGTGAAAGTGTTTAATTATTAGATTTGTGTCTCAAGGTAAGTTCAATGGTAATTACAGGATGTCTTTTTTTATTCTAATTTGAAATAATTAAATCCCAAAGACATTGGATCATTATGATTATAATTAAAACAAAGGTATCTTCTATTTGAAACCAAAGTTCTGATTTTTGTTTAACCTCTTTTGCACCTCACCAAAGGGAATTGCTGTGGAAAGAAATTGACTTCAATCTCCCTAATGCTGCTTTAAAACAAAACTTGAAAAAGGTGTCTGCAGGAAGCCTTCTTCTGCGCAATATTGGCAGGCAGAAATGCGCCTGGAGCTTTTGGCTCTCTTGAGGTTCCAAGGCCTGCTGACTCTTTTGCTATCATTTATCATCAGAGGATGAGGGGCAGACTTAGAAACGGGGAGAAAGTGAAACAGACACTGAGAGAAGATCAAGGGGAGGTGGGGGAGGAGGGCCTGTGAAATAACCCCTCCCCATCACTGATCCGTCGATCCTTTGGGGGTGACTTTATTCCACTCTCTTTCTGTCTTAAATGTGGATGAGTGATGATGGATAGAAGCCTTCCAGGGAGCGAGGCAGAACCTACAAAATCTAAAGCAGCATCCATAAAATAAACTTCCTGCTAAAGGCTCAGAAGGTGCTTCCTGCTTGGATACTGGCAACGGTAATTAGTAGGTGGGACATGTGCCTGTCTCCTCCCTGTGCCAAGTGGGAGACTGTTGGCAAGACCACAGGACTCAGCCCTGCACATTCCTGGGCACCAGTGTTCCGAGTGGGGAGCAGGGCCCAGCGGAGCTCTGTGGGTATCAGCAGGAGTGGTGGAGTGGTGGCTTGGGAAGGAGGGGAGCCACACATAAATAAAAGAAATAAGCAAGTGAACCAAGGCTACGTGTGTTCCCTTGCCCAGTAGACAGAGAGTCAAGCGCATGCTTATTGGAAAACATCTGAAGGTTAGGAAGGGGAGAGGCTGAGAGAAGCAGAAAGGCTATAAAGAGAAGGGCAGAGAGCATGTATAATACTTAGAAAAATGTCACATGAAAACCTCAGCTGCCAGCAGCCAGAGGGAAAAGAGCTTCAGATAATAGCTGAGGGAACAAGCTGCATCTTGCGTTCATTCCTGTGGTTAGAACAAGTCTGTACGACCACAAAGAAAATTCCATTCTCCTCAGACCTTAACTCCCTGCCTACCTGAGCTGAAAATTCGCTTTGTTGAAAGGTCCCTTAAAGTTAAAACTGCAATGCACAAAGGATCAGCCAGGCCCTCCTCCTGTAACCTCTCTTATGTTTGCATCCTTACATCTTGAAAATTACCTCCCCTCTGCTTTGACGTGCCTGGCCACCACCTTGACTGAAACATGTAGCATGAAGCAGAGGGGTCAGGAAGGCGACAGGACTCCTAGGAACCCCCACCTTGAGCCTGGAATAGCCAGCTGAGCTATTCACTAATTCATTAAACGCTTGCTGAATGGCTATTGTGTTTCAGGCTCCAGGTTAGGCATTTGTGGAAGTACAAAAACAAACTACTCCAAAGAATTTTCAAATCCTGAGGCATAGGAAATATGGAAGTCTGGGTGCTGCTGGCTGTGTGACAGATGCAGGAACAGTTACACATGTTTTTTTCCTTAGGATTTTGTGACACGTGTTGACATTTTTGTAGGCAGTTGAGCTAGATGGAAATACTATGGGCAGGGCTAGGCCCAAAGGACCCAATATGGAAAATAAGATACCTTGCTACTGAGGGGGAGACAGGTACTTCTGTTCTGGGCCAGACCTCAAGACAAAAAATTAAACAGACAAATAGGTATCAATCACATTGAAAAAGCCAAGAAGAGTCCCTAATCCAACCCCTACAAGGAAAGCCCCTCTTCTTATTCATGTCTGCTTACCACATGACTCGCTTTCCTCATTTGATTCTGATTTAATCTATTTTACCTGAGCAATTATACTTGTATTCTTATCAGTGAGCCATAGTTTTGTCCCACCTCATGCCCATCTTGTGAGTTCCAATGTTTTCTATCTTGGACCTACCTAGTGTCATAGATTTACTCTATAGAATTCGCTAGAGAAGGCAGGTTCCTTTATAGCCTACTCAGGTCTCCTACTGTCCTTCTCTTGGAAAGAAGCCTTCTTTCCCCCATTAAATATATTATGCTTACCCTTGTTATTCCTAAACTTCATTCTTTGGTTTTAGGGAACACGAAGTCATCCCAGGTTTCTTTCAAGTTAAGAATTTCTTTCCTCTGTATCAACATGTAGGCTGCCTTTTGGACTAGGCCCACCCCAAATTCCAATACTTGCTTCTTTTCATCCTTCCAACTCAGGCCTTAGGTCACCCTGCTCTGATCATTCACCTGTTGGAAGAGGGAGTGGTTCCCAGGGAAGATAAAAAACAAGATTCCTTCCTTAAATATCACATTTGACCTCTAATTGAGGGAGATCTGATTCTCACAGACAGGAGAGGAAGAATTCACACCAGGAGGCAGCCATGTGGTGCAGTCTAGCTAATCTTCCTAGAGAGAATAAGGAACATCAACAATATCATTTTATAGAAAAGAGGCAAGATTGGAAGGTTATGACACTTACAGATTATAACTTATTTACAGTTAAGCTAAGAAAGATCTCCAGCTTGACATGTCTTCTGTGACCCCACAAACACTTTCAATAAGCCTCAGTATGTACTTAATATTCTAAAGAGAGTTGTGAGAATCATCTGTTGCCTTTGGGAAGCTCACAGCAGTGGCATGCTGATGAATTCTAACAACCAGTTCTCCAGGGCATAAATCTCTGCCACCTCACTCTTGCCAATGCCTATGGTGTACATGTTTCACAATGGTTGAATAAAGGACACCAACAAGATATCAAGGAAAGAAGATACAAGGACAGAGGTAAACAATCAGCTCTTCTCGCTAAGTAAAATGAACTGGCTCCAGAAGACTAATGGCTTCATACTTTAATACCCAGAGACCAATGAAAACTGGAAGTGCAGTTCAGTTGGTTGATTGGTAATGAATGGAAAACCAAGACTCTATGAAGCAAATGTTTTAAGAGTAGCAGGGAATACTAAACATTGAGAAGTGTTTGGTCAGTTCCTCACTCTGCTGCTCCTTCCAGCTCCTGAGAAGCACAGAGAGCTACAGAAGGTTTGCATAGGTAATCAGTATTCATCCTCCATCCTACTCCTTTCAGAAGGGAAAACTGAGGCAAGCAAAAATAAAGTAATTTATATAGTCTCTGTTTCAAACATAGCACTTCCATGGATGGTTTAAATTTCTCTGCCACTTGTCTGGGGATTTAAGCAGTAACATAAACTAAGAAAGGTGAATAAAGATTTTCCATGGGAATTCAGTGACTGAAGGTGTCATTTGATGGTAGTGTTTGGCTCTTATGCACAAGGCCCTGGCTCCCATCTGCAGCACCAGACATGTACATAGAAATCCACTGGGCCCCACCAAGCACCCAGAAAGGCCAAGCAACTGTGCAGTGATGGAGAGCGGGTGCAGGAACCACCTGCAAAAAGGCAAAAACCATTCAAATGTGTTGTTCAGTGGCCTGCTCTGGACACAAACTTTTCTACAGAACAGAAACAAATCCCCAAACCACCCAGGGTCTGAATTTCTTAGCTTCTGAATAATTGGCAAGGAATAAGCTGTGTAGGAAGGGTAAAAAAAACTCATTGCCATGCAAAGAACCGTAGCCATAATTTTCTGAGTGGGATAACTATTCATTACTTCTCTAGGGCAAATGTAATGGGAAGGCAAAGCCTTTGGTACTGCAGAAGCTGCAGCTCCTTCTTGCTACAATTCATGATCCTTGAGACAATTATGAGCAATGAAGAGGCATAAGTCAGAGGAACCCTGAGTAAAGTTAGATTTAGGAAAATAACACATTACATTTAAATATCCATATATATTTAATCTGTGTTTAATAATGCAAGGAATGCATTAGTCAAGGCTTAGGCAGATTACACATTTATGTTAGTTACAGAACAGCCTGGCCCTCTGAAGTTCCCCAGCCTTGGTGCCACAGGAATGAAAACTTCTGGAGGAATGGAGCATATCATTGCAAACCCAGGGCAGTGCAGAAATCCAAACCAAGGAGAGGTCATCACAAAGTCATACTTGCCACAGAAAACAGAACTCAGAGTGAAGAGGAGCCACCCAAAGCACCGATCTTGGGGCTGAAAATGGGAAGTGACCTCAGGGAGTGAGAAAAGCTGGGAAACAGAATCACCATTCCAGCAGCTGTTTTACCTCATGTCCTAGGGAAAACTCAAGGCTTGTCCCCAAGGGCAAGGTGCCTGCTGCAAGGCTCTTGACACCATCTGGAGCAGCGAACCATGTGAGACTGGCAAGCATGCCGAGCCTCCAGCACAGTAACACTCCTACAAAAGCCAGGTAGCAAATCAGGGCAAACTCAGAGCAGTTGAAGCCAAATGATGCCTAGGGCCTGGACAGAAGAAAGAAGAGGTAGGATTCTCCAAAGAAAAGAAATTCTCCTTCTTGATTTGATAGTTACCCAATGCAGCATCACAAATACCAAAGCACATTGAACAACCTGTTCCTCTACTCTAGGCTCCCACTCTGTGTTCTAAGTCACTGCCAGCCCCAACTAAGGTGAGCTTCAGGACACAGCTACAACAGGACAACACTCAGACTGCCTCAGTCCATCATCTGATTTTACAAATAAGAAGACTGAGAAAGAAAATAGAAGACTGAGGCCCAGAGAAGCCATGAAGCTCCTCCGAGCTCACTCAATCACTTAAAGAACAACCAGCATCATGGACAATGTGTCTGTGTACTACACTGCCTGTATACCACTGGGTCAGTGTTGGTGATCTTTGAGAAGAGGAAGGCAAAAATCACAGGTGTGGTGCTAAGATACTCCAAAAGGTGAAGTATCAATCCACTCAGAAAGTCTTTACAGTCAAAAAGGAAGCTTGGCTCTAACTCTGGCTCTGACACTTGTCAGCTGTGTGTCACTGGGTTGGTCCCTGCCCTTCTCCTGATGTCTTCTGCCCCTGTTTCCAGCAGAGCCTCTAGCTTCATCCATTTAGTTTCAGAATGATGCATGCCAAGAAATGATAAAGGGAAACCTGGGTTGAAGAAGTATGCAACTATATCATTCACCGGTGCCTGGGTCAGCAGAGTTCTGTCAAGGTTGCAGATATATCCTGATTTGATTATTACCCAATACAACGTCACAAAAATCAAAGCACATTAAACAACTTATTCCTCTACTCTAAGCTCCTACTCTGTGTTCTGAGTGACTCCCAGCCCCAACTAAGATAGTCTTCAGGACACAGCTACAACAGGACAACACTCAGTGCGGTATTGGCTAACAATCAGATTGACCAAGTCCTGAAGCTTTCTGATCTCCCCCTCTGTTCTTGGAAACTATTTGCTCTCACTCCATTCACTGTGAAACTCCACCTATAAGTCAGCCCAACTCTTCCAAGAAAAAAATAAGAGGCTCAAGAACCACCTCCCTATTTTGCTTAAGGCTCCCTTTTAAGACCTGACTACCTAGAGATTCACATTGTCTGAAACCCCCTAATCCTACCTACGGTTCTGGCCCTAAGGGAAAGCCAGACTCCCTGTCAGTGTCTCTGTAGTTTAAGCAAACTTTGAAGAGCATGCTCATTCTAGAAGCTGGATCTTGGAAAGAACATCAAATGTGACTCATCCAGCATCTTGAGCCAAGTATTTTGAATCTTCTCAGAGCAGGAAAATGGCCAGGGGGTGGGAAGAGTAGAGGAGGGGAGAAGGGCCTGACTGTTCCCAAAAAGCAAGCACAGGAGAGACTCCAGGAGTATGCGCTCCTGTGCTTGCCATCCCAAAGCCAGGGGCCCCTAAGTCATAGTGAAATGACTGTGTTCTGCCTGCAAACCACCATGTGTTATAGGGCATCAATAAGTAATGGGAGCTTATAGGACCAAAAGTTGGGAAAACCCAAAGGGCAGGTGATGGAGAGGCATAATTTAACAAGTAAATGAAAGAAGCTATTAAATCATTGCTAAATTATGCTGGCACCAACAGGGGTAGGAAGGATTTCCCAATGCAAAAGCTTTCAGTAAAATATTGAAACTTCTATCCTGGCTGACAGTGGCATCTTCCAATCAGAAGAACAGGAATTTGTGGCTGAGGGTACCATTAGATACTGAGGGTATCACTGGACAGCCCAGAAGTTGCAAAGTTTCAGTCTTTCTCGGTGCACTTTCTGAACACATGTCTACACTCACCCACTGGTGTGTCAGTAATAGGTCCACCACTTCTGTATCTATTTCTCCCTTGCTTCCATGTAGCACATTTATAGCTCCTATGTTAGGACAGAGAAAATTGAAGCTTCTAAAGTTGTGCCTTTGATATGAACCCTTTGGCTGTATGTATATGCTTTATGTTTAAAAGAACCATCATGCCAATCAACACTGTTTACTAACCAGGTAGAAGTTGACTCTTTACATTCATCAAACAATGGTGAGTATCAAAGTAGTCAGCAGCATCTGGGCTTTTAGAATCTTAGTCCTGTGTCCTTCAAATACAGTGTTATATCTTCTCAAGGTCACAGTCAACTAGATCACACATGGGATCCTGCGACTGCACATAGATCCACAAAAACCAGGCACACTTGCCTCTGTTGGAATTGTCTGTGACTATGGCACAGACTGTGTAAGAGCCCTGAAGCTTTTCATATCTGCAGCTAGCTTCTGGAATCCTGGCAGCAGTCCTCACAGAAGCCAGGACACTTCACAGTGCACCTCACATTTTCTTGTTTTTGGGGGATGTGTGCTTTGGTCTTGGCAGAAAGCTTGCTGCTACTCAATTTATAAATCCCGCTCAAGCCTGAGGCCTCATTTGGGGAGCATGTGTAGCAGCTTGCCAGGCAAGAAAGTCACAGCACAACAGGCTTGTTTGGACAGGCAAGCTTGGTGATCTGACAGGCTGTATGAGACATCCACCTACCCTGCACCTGAGGAAGGTAGTGCTTAGAAGACAAATTGCATAGTTAGGGGATTTGTCTATTCAAGTTCTTCAATGGGCAGGGGCGCAGAGTTTGCCTGGAACATCTTTCAGGACTGTGAATAGATTTCAGAACCTATCTCCAATGAGTGGTAACTCCATTAAGCTAAATTCCCTTGGAATAATCTGAGCAGGACAGAAGACAGGAAGCTCTCTTTTGAGAACTTTAGAGGTCCTGTTCACATAAGAAAGAAGTATTATAGTGTAGGAAAAGACTATGTTTTGGAGTCAGAGAGAACCAGACTACATCTATGTAATTTTAAGCAAGTTATTTGACTTCTTGTGTTTCCTTTTCTTTCTATTTGTAAGTGCAAAAATTCGAAATAATAATATCATTTAGCATTAGAGTTAGCTACAAGTGACTGAAACACTAAAACTCTAAGCAACTTGAACAAGATAATAAAAATAAGCTGGTGTAAGTAGTTCTACGTTAGAATGGTTGCCTTGCAAAGGACTCAGCCTCCTTCCACCTTGGTGTTCTGTTGATGTCCAACATGCACCTTAAACCATAGTCTCAGGATAACTGCAATCTTTAAGAACTTTGTCCAGATGCTGGAGAGAAGGCAAGATCATGGAGGATACATCTGAGCAGTTCTCCATGACCTTGTGTATTGGCCATGGCATAGTTACATAGCTACCTCTCTATGCAACAGGAGCTATGAGTGCCACATGCCCAACTGGAACTTAGAAGTCCTATTTCTTATTAAAAGAGAGGGATAAATATTGGGGGATAATTAGTCTGTCCTTTCTATCTTACAGATAAAATAAACCATGAAGTATATCAGTAGTGGGTAATTTCTAATGACTCCCGTAGTTAAGGTGGATATATCCCTGCTCCAGGAACAGATTTTTCTGAAAAAAATTGGCAATGTCTAGCACTTGACTTCCACCCAGGGATGCAATGTAAGCCTATCAGATTTCTCATTGAAATCAACATGAAGGTTGCAATAAAGTCAAATAGGGAACTTGGCAAAGACTCAGGGGGAAGAAAGATTCAGGAAGCACCATTAAACAGGACCCATGAGTGAGTGAAGAATCCAAGAAGCTTTCTCTCACAACCAGCTGTGCATATCTGTTTTAGCAGTGGTGCTGCAAGCTGTACTTTCCTCTACTGACAGCAAAAGCAAAAAAAAGATATGAAATCAGGAAAGAGTCACATGATGTCAAATGTTCTCAGGCATGTGGGTGCCCAAGCAAGAAAATGACATGTCGGAGGTAGAAGGGACACTATCAATCTAAAGAAGAGTGATTTGACTAGCATCTGATAGGTATCTAGTAAGGCTTTCTTGAACAGATTAAAAATTATAATCTTTCTAGAGAAACACAATATGAATGAAGAGTACACTTGTCATGGTTGAGTAATTACCCATGATTCCTGAGATAAAGAGAAGCAATAGGTTGTGTGTGGCGGGGGAGGTATTTTATGGAAGTAGCTTCTCCAGTTATGGAGGTTAACACCCACAATCTACCTGGTAGATAGCAGGGTGGATGCTCAGAAAGAGCTGATATTCCAGATTGAATCTCAAAGCAGCCCACACCCACTGAATGGAGAATCTGTCGACCTTAAGGAAGAAAACCTATACTAAGGAGGACAACCTCTTTACTCAAACTCTATGAGTTGTTAATCTCTCCCCAAAATAAGTGCTTTCTTAGCATCATGCAACAGATATTGACCAAACATCTGGGTTCTGTGGCTTAGCCAAGATCATCCACAAAGTGAGCCAGCACAGAGACCCAAGACTTAGCCAGCAGTAGAGTCGTATTTTCTTAGGGGGCTCACTCTGCTTGTTATGTTTCCTTTTCTCAAAATGCCAATAGCAGACAAAGCAGACAGAGTACCAAAAGCAAGGGTTAGGCTCAAGGAACAGGTAATGGATTTTCATTTCAGAGTAAAAAGTAATTTAAAACAACAGCAAAAGGATGAAGATTTGACCATTCAAACTGGACAGCACAGAACAAATCAGAATGAAAGGAAATGATTAAAGCCACAGGAGGTGGCTGATGAAGAACCCTGACAAATGAACAGTCTATTATGGACTGGTGCGTTAGATGGATATTGCATAGAAATTAATTGATTTTTTGCCTTATTGCCTCCCAAAGAGGCAGGATAGCAGAGGGAGGAGTGGGGGAAGGGATATGTTCAATATGCCAGTGTGTATAAATCCACATTTGAACCACCTTTAAATGAAAGAGAGTACAATAGGGAAGATAAGCAAGAATGCAACATTCAAGAATACTGTCCTGAAACGTGAAAAAAGATAACTCAGTGTCTACCTTGACTGTCACTGACAGTGATAGAGAACCTAGGGGTGATTTGAAGAACACTCCCTTCTCTTCTAGTTGTAGATCTTGAAAAAGACACAGGTCTCTTTTCTTTATGTTAGTTCTGGCTGGACTGCCACATGGGCAGAGCTTAGCACTTGGTGTGGGAGTGCCCAGCCCAGCCCCTGTCCTGTGGTGCTTTCAGCATACGTCCAGGTCCTGAGCAGAGTCCAGCATGGCCCTGCTCAAGCCCAGATGGTGCTCAGCTCATCTTAGAAGACTCCCACAGCCAGGTCAACTTGGTGACAGCATTTTTGATCCTCACTTGACATCCCCAACTTCCCTGCTGGCCTTATCTGCTGCATGCCATGCCTCCCCAAGCGCTCCAACCCAGCCACCCTAGTTTTAGATCCTGGAAAACTCTCCTGTTTACCTGTTTCTGTGAAATCATCCTTGCTGGATCCTCTGCAGTCTGGACATCTCCACACCCTCAGCTCAGGCACAGAGCTTTCTAAACCCAGTGAAATGCTGGCTTCACCTTGGTGAACTTCCTCTTTTAATTGCAAAAGGAGCAAGTGCATCTTAAAAATGTTTAGCTAAATTAGAGAAGAGGAAAGTTTCGCCACACTATGTCTCCCAACATTACTACTGAGAAGAGCAATCTGGTACCTCCCGGGTGCCAAAGAATGTAGGCTAGAGTCAGTTTGGTGGGTGTGTACAGCCTGCTGATACTTCCATTCAGGTAAGCAGATAAGATCTTTCCAACCTCTGGAGCATCCATTTCTTTCTTATTCCTCACCGTATTTATTGTTACATGGATGCTTACATTAATGGATCTCTACATTCAATTCCTTCCCATCTAAAATGAAATTTACCTGCCAGTCATCTACATTTTCCAGTCACAGGAACTAGGACAATTGACCCCAAATTTGGTTTAGTTCATCAAGTCTTTATGAGCATCTGTCCTGAACACTATTCAGCTCAGAACCATGGATATCGAAACAAATAAAACACAGCCAAGCCTTAGAGAAATCTAAAGATGAGGGGATCTTTCTCTACCACTAATGCATGAACAATACTGAAAGTTTTCAGAATGCTGAGTTACTAACTACATAGGAGGACTGGGTGCTTACAACTGTTTGCACATGCATTTAAGAATAATTGTACTTTTTAACCAAGATGGCACTAAAGGTGAAGAAGGAAGCCCCTGCCCTTCCCAAAGCTGAAACCAAAGCAAAAGCTTTGAAGGCCAAGCAAGTCAGGCTGAAAGGCATCCACAGCCACAGAAAGAACATACAAATATCACCCACTTGCCACTGTCTCAAGACACTGTGGCTCTGGAGGCAGCCCAAATACCCTCGGAAGAGAACAACCAGAAGAAACAAGCCTGACCACTATGTCATCATCAAGTTCTCCCTGACCACAGACCTAGCTATAAAAAAGATGGAGGCAACAACACACTTGTGTTCATTGTGGATGACAAAGCCAATAAGCACCAAATCAACAAGCTGTGAAGAAGCTCTATGACATCGATGTGGCCAAGGTCAATGCCCTAATCCGGCCTGATGGAGAGAAGAAGGCGTATGTTCAACCAGCTCCTGATTATGATGCATTGGATGTTGCCAACAAAATTGGGATCATCTAAACTGAGTCCAGCTGGCTAATTCTAAATATATACTTTTTTTCCCAGTATATAAAAAAAGAACAATTGCAAAACAATTGTGAAATATGAGCAAGTGATACTGCACTCTTGTGGCAGGCAAGGAATGAGAAGAAATGTCAGTTATGAGATGGTTACTCAGGAGACTTCCACAAAGCTCCCATGGGAGTGGAACTAAGAAAGTAGAACACCTGGGATGTTATTTATGATGCACCAAAGGTCACCAGCAGCATTCTTCTCGAGAATTTTGCCCATAAGGGACAGTCATTAAAAGAGGAAGTGCTACCACACTAGCAGGGTCAGAGCCTTTCAACTCTAGTTTAATTCCTATGACCCTGAAGATGAATTTTCTTCTGTTGATTTTTCTTGGTTTTCAGTCATCAACTATTATTTGTATTTTCAGCCAGCAGTGCATGTGGTGAAGAGATGCTGATGCTAGGCAGGCAGGGTACAAATGTTGGCTCTGCCACATACTCCCTGGGAGCCAGAGCAACTGGGAGCCCAAATTCCCTCATCTTTGAAACGGGAATAGCTGTGTTTCACCTGAAGGGCTGTTGCACAGGTGAAAATTCATTGCATTTAGCCAATGATTTGGGTAAGCAGGTGGCAATATGCCTGATGACCTGGAGCTCTTCTTCATTGTCATTCCCATTTTCTCCACTACAGCATACTCATTCGAAGGGAGGCCAAACCCAACTATGTGTCTCCAGAGCCTAGTCAAATTCCTAAGCACTAAAAGCATTCCTCAGTTGCCCCTGTTTTCTGCCTTTGCTTAAAAAACTATTGCTGCCCAAAGAAACACAAGTGCAAAAGGATCCCTACAGCAGCACAGCACAGATGCAGCTAACAACTGGGAAGAATGCATAGGAAGCTCTCCATGAAAGTTTGGGAAGTGGCTCGAGAGCCAGGTGGGGAATGAAATCGAGTGTCAACGTGACTGGGAGTGTGAAGACCTAAAGCACATTTTCTACTCAACAGTATTGTCCAAAACTCAGCTTCTTTCATTTTCTCAAGACAAGGCTAAATAGACAAAGAGACAGCTCGCACTTTGTTCCATGGAATGAAGACATTTATGTGAAATAAAACATCTTACTCAGTGTGCAAGGGGACAAAGCTGCAGCTACCGAGAAAACACAGCTATGAGGCAATGACCTGCAATCTTGTGAGAAATGAGCTCAAATCTTTGTGCAGATCGCAAATATTTGGAAATGGTGAGAACAAATCCCTCTCCCCAAGATGGGATGAATATGGGTAATTCGTTCCCTTTCCTTGGGCCTTACAAAAGCATATTTTCATACAAAATCTCATTCTATGTGCTATACACATGATTAAACTTAAAGGAGATGAGATGAATATTGAGGCTCTGCCTGAGATCTCGTCTCTAACGCCTTTTTATTTCCTTCACTGGTAGAAATGGAGCTAATCTCTGCTTTTTAAATGGTCATTTTGCATTTTTTGATCAGGGAAAACAAAATTAAAGCAGATGGGTCTGGAGTACTTATTAGAATCATTTCACTTGGCATAACGGACATACTTGGAGGAAACATCTATGTAAGGAAATTAAACCTGGACATATATTTTTATCCAATGCTCTGACCTCTTTGGAGTCTGACAAGCAAGATTTATCTGAATATTTCTTAAGAGGAAATGTATAATGATAAAATGCATCGTGTGAAATACCTACATAAATCAACACTTCCTTTTACCCCCTACCAAAAGACATCCTTTGAAATATTTATAAATCTATTTTTTATTTAGAGGTCTTTACTTAAATTTTAA
The DNA here is from genome assembly GCA_004027165.1 of Ctenomys sociabilis. NCBI lineage: Eukaryota > Metazoa > Chordata > Mammalia > Rodentia > Ctenomyidae > Ctenomys > Ctenomys sociabilis. The sequence goes on from PVKA01030227.1 coordinate 19,071, forward strand.
TATCATTTAGAAAATAAGTCCATTCTTAATGTTAGCCCTGACAACACTTACTAAAAATATTACAGCAACACAAAATTAAAAAGATTGTGATGTCACATTAAGAGAAGGGAAAGGAAAATTAAAACAAGATACCTGGCTGAAAGGATTAGAAATAAAATTGTCCTTGGGATAAAACGATCTCATCCAGAAAGGCACTCATTTAAAAGAAGACTAGACCAGGAGAAGTCAGCAGCACAGCTATCCAAGCTATCCTGCAGATATGCGAAACGACATCTTTTTCTCTTTCTTCTTTTGTCTTGTTCTTCATCCCAGTTTTTTCTTCGCGTTGAGCAGATTCTTTCTTTTTCATAGTATATATTGTCCCTCTCAGATTTTCTTTACTCTTTCAGGTTCTCACATTAACAACACAACACGGTGTTTGCACATGCAGGTCTGATTTTTCACTTACCAGTACAGTCCCTAGTTGCTTATAAAAACCTCAAATTTATCATTTTTATAGCTAAGTAATACTCCATTGTGTGAAAATACCAAATCTTTTTTATTCATTCTTCAAATGATGGGCATTTGGACTGATTCCAAGACTTAGTTATGACAAACTGTGCTGCTATAAACACAGATGTACATAGATCACTGTGGTATGTTGTTTTCACTTCCTTTGGAACTAAATCCTAGCCTTTAGGTTTCCATAGTTAATGCTTAATTTTTTTCTTATTTTTAAATTTTTTTTCTCCTTTTTAATTTCTTATAATTTTCATTTAATTATTTTTGACCAGTTTTGCAGGTTTATATCTGTTAACCTAAGGAACTAATGTGACAATAACATCATGCAATACAGCAACCATTGTCAAATTCCTATTACTTTGTTTAATGAAATTTTGTGTTGTTTCTAATGTTTTTTTTCATTTTTCATTCTTAAAAAATACATTGTATTTTATAAGTGCTAAAGCAGAATACAAAGCTCTCTTACCCTGAATAAAAGATTTATATACAATGAACAAGAAATGACAACTACACTGAACATTCTCCACTTTGACAATTTCTCAACACTAGCCCTTTCTCAATAACATCATTGTTCTGTGTCAATTGCACAAATTCAGGGATCCTATTACCATTAAATGGTATAGGGGGAGTTCTGCATTTTATTTTACTTTTTATTTTCTGGCGGTACCAGAGATCAAACTCAGGACCTTGCACTTGCCAGGCAGGTGCTTATGCCACTGAGCTACATTTTTGAACAAACTCCCAGGTAATCCTAAAACCCATTCGTGTTGGAGAAACTGGTTCAGAGACATCAGGGAAGTAGAGGTGGACTGGGACACAGTTCAGAGTCCATATCACTCCTACATTCTGTTATACAGTGTTGAATTTGTGGTTCTCTTCTCTTGTTCTATTAGAATGACCCTAAACAACATCATCTTCCTTGGCTTCCGTTACATAATTTGCTTTCAGGCTGTCTTATACATTACAGAATTACTATCTTCTATTAAAGCACTTCCTGATGAAGGTTGCCATTTATTACAATCATTATTACTATGTGACCACGAGTATAATCATAAGAGATCTTTGTTGAATTAGCATCATTGCCGATGTCCGTAAAAGCAATATACAGATAATAAGCCAAGTACCCCAGAACATACCTGGCTGGTGGAATTCTTTGTGACCATCAAACACAGATCAAAATAAATGTGAATCGACTGGTTGATACATAACTGAGATGAAAAGATGTGAAAGGGATGACAAGGTAGAATTGAGTTGGGATAAAGCTGTTGTGACACGTGGATAATCAGACCAGGATGGCTGTGGGGAAATGTGTGGACTTGTTTCTCAGAGACATCTGCATGATAAGGATTTGTGAGTGGGAACAAGAAAAACATAAAAATAAAAATAGAAAGGAAGTTTCCAAAGATTAGTAGTTGAGATGGAGAAGCAGATCTAGACAGAAGAAAGTACCATTGAGATGGCATTGAGAAATTATAGATAGGGGAAAATAAGAAATCTTGAGACTGAATTTACTTTCTAATTTTTAAGCACATTGTTAGAGCTCCAAAACAGACACAGCATTAAAAGATCCTCCAGTCTCGAGTAACATAGGTACAGTGACAGAGAGTAACAGTCCTGCCTCCTTGTAGGCTCCTCGCTTGGTTTTAGCTGGCTAGGGGAGGAGGGTGCTGTACTTTTCCTGAAATAGGAACTGGAAAACCTGAGGTGAAATGCAGCTACATTCCAAAGGGGCAAAGCTCTGGCCTGTGGTGCTCTTCATGTTCTTGCTTAACCTTCTAAGGGTCCCACCCCTTGTGGCCCGATAAACTGATGTTTATCTCAGATGCTCTGTGCTGTGCCTTGCTTTTATGCATTGTGTTCCTGGGTAGGAAATGCCCTTCTTTGCCCCTGCCTCTGACATTTGACGTCCTAACCATCCTTGAGGAACAATTCCAAATGTGACATCATCCACCATGACCCTGTCACTACACCCTGTTCTGCAACTTCCTTTGGGAATATTCAGTACTTGCAGACAGGTCTAGATTTCAATGAGTGAAAGGTGCTTTAAGGTCAAGAGCTCTACCTGTTTCAATAGCTGTCACACAAGATGTCTTCTTCTACTTAGTAGGGATGCTCAGGATATGTATAAGAACAATTATGTGTATGATCAATACGTCCTCCACAAACACTGTTAGTGGGCTTGGAGTCTCTTTCACAGTGAATAGGTGGAACACTGTCTCCCAATGAGAAGTGAATTATCTATGGAATGCTCTGCTTATTATTCTGAGATCCTGTACCAAATACATATTTTTTTTAAAAAAAGGCTTAGCTGTGACACATCTGTTTCTGTTTCAGTGCACAGAAGTGTGGCGCACACACTTATAAGCTTCTCTTGCCTCCTACCTATTAAAGAGTTCATCAAACATTGTCAAACTGAAAACAGTACAATGTGGTTAAATTTCTCTGAGGAATCCACCTACTGATACAACCCAGCAGAATAGAGAGGATAGTGTCCCGGCAAAAGGAACTCAGAAGGGCTGGCCAAATAGCTGAGCCCATTAAAGCTCCTGTTTAGACAAGCACAGCAACCGAAGTTCAATCCCTGGAGTGCCATGTCAGCTCTGACCCGGGGTGTGCTGAGAGGGTGACTGAGCCTGGGCATGGTGACGCATGCCTGTAATCCCAGCTACTGGGGAGGCTGAACACTGGTGGATCACTGTAAGTCTGATCTACATAGTGAGACTTTGTACTAAAATACAAAAAAAAGAAAAAGAAATCAGGGTCCAAAGCCAATTTATAAGTGCCATATACTACTGGAAATGATTGTTTATTCCAGGAACTAGCAAAAGGGTGTTTAAAAAGGGACTTTCATCTGTTTGTCCTGTAGGCTTGCTTCCTCCGTAGTAGTGGTATATCTAAAAGATGAACATCTTCCAACTAGAAATTTTAAATCTTTCCTTTTGTAAATAAAAACGGAACTCACAATTAAGTTTGTTTTTCACGGTATCCTATACATGTCCAGCTATAAGCAAGATCCTAGAAGGAAACAAATTCTAGCTCCAGTCTAATTTCCTTTTTTTGCTCTCTGGCTCCAAGCTCAGCAGGAGCTCTCATAAGCTGACAGGGTAGCGTTGCACCTATTAGCACTCGTCAACCAAAAGCAGATTGTTCGTGTTTCAAAGAAATGCTTTTTGAATTGGATTTAGGTTGGTGAGAAAATTAAGTCAGAAATACATTCTTTGAGGCAAATTACATATTGAAATGAACAGTTTGATGCACAACCCCTCCACCCTCCTCAAAAAATAAAAAGGCAGGAAGAAAGAAATGCAGCCAAAGTCCAGCTTGTCTAAGCGGCGAGAATTTCTTCAGTGGCCACATCTGTGATGGCTTCACCAGGCAGGGGCTAAGCCTGAGTTTTACAGCCCTGTGTGATTGGCATTTGTGTGACATCTGTGGCTATATTTTTGGAGACATTTTAGAACTAGTGATTTCCAGTTTTTAATCACCGGAGTATTTATGTTTGGACCTCGCATAACTGTTCACCCTTCCACATTCATTTTTTATGGAAGGCTATGCAAAATGAAGAGCAGCATGAATTAGTAACTTGATCTTGTATCTGTTGGGGCTTGATGGCTCCGGTGCCTACTTTACAGGCCTGAGGGCAGAGTACTGACTTCCCCAAGCTGGAACAACTGAACATGGGGTTATTGTCAAGGATATGACACACCCTCTCCACATGCAGAGAGCAGGCACAGCTAAGGAGGGAAGAGGCCAGGGAGCCCCTCAAGTCCCCAGCCCCCTGGGTCCTCCATTCAGAATGGGGAATCAGGGGCGAGCACACATGCCTCCTGCATGCAGGGGGGCCCTGCAGAGAGGATGGGAGCAAGAAGCACAGTCACTGTCCCCCCTGCTTCTGAGGCAGCATGGATAAGTGCACACTTTCCACGAGGTTGCCACCAACAGGTGGGTGTGCACACCCAGGGGAGCTACAGGGCGGCAGCTCACCCCTGGGCTCTCGCTCCTTCCTGCTGCCCAGCTATATGGGATTTTTTTTTTTTTTTTTGAAATCAGGAGGTAGGATTGTAGTCCTTGGCTTTTTTACATGTTTTTGAATTTAGTTATTTTGACCAAAGATCACAGCCACTAGATTGCATCTGAGAAGTCAAGGGATTTGCTCAGGGTCAGACTGCTAAGTAAGGGAAATAAATTAGAGGGCAAACACTTGAATGTTTAAGAGCTGCCAGAAATGGAGGAGCTGGGGGAGCAAAACGACAGAGGATGCCTGGGGGAGCATTCCACTTCCTCCTCTTCTTCCCTCTCCCCCTCCCCCTCCTCCAGTCTCCCAGCTTCACTCTTCAATCCTCTCTGAGCCCTGCCTGGGCAAGCCCTGAGCTCCTGGAATGCATCTCCGCCTTCCTTATCAGGGAGCTAATCACTAAATAGCAGGTGGGGAAGATTCAGTTTTTCATCTCTCCTGCACGGTCCTCTCCTCTGTTTAACTCATTTCCTCAGGGCTATGAATTTCTGAATCTTAAACAGGAAACCTCCTTGATTTGTTCACACCTGGAGTATCATTACCGCTTTGTTTGGAGACTATAAAAAGGAACAGGAGCATGAAGCAAAGGAGCTGTTGACTAAAGAGGGGAGATGTCGGCATTTAAATGTTTCCACACGCTGTGAGCACGTATACCTACACATATTTTAAACCGTGCATTCTTTCTTTCAACTCCTGTATTTCCCTGCTCAACTCTACTCCCAGCAAATGTCTTAAAAGACAAAGGATATTTACTGTGTGTCACTTCAGTTATCAACACTCCACGCAAATAGGTTGACAGAGGAAACAGGCAAAGTATGGCTGCAGGCCTGTTTGGGGTTGAAATAACAACTGGGCTGCCTACGGGCTCCTGCAGATCAGCTTACTCTTTGCTCCTACAGATGTTAGGAGCTGGCTCTTGAGAGAAGCTGTCATCAGCATGCCTGTCCCTGTGGCGTCAGGAAGCTACAGCCTTCCTGAAAGCTAGGCATACTGTCCTCACCATGGACTTGCCGTGCTGGGAAGGACTCTGGGAAGTCAGTTCATCTAGGTTCTCGCATCATTTTGTCTATGCCCAAAGTGCAGTGTTTATGGTCTATTGAATACAAAATCCTCTATGATAAAATGACACAAAATACTCCAACCGTGATGCAAATATAAATCCAAGTTTCCAATCTGTGTGCCTCTGAGCCCCATGGAAGCATCATATTCCCACAGAGATTCACTAAACCTCGTGAGGCACAGCGTACAGCCTCACATCTAATGATTTATTCCCTCACTCTGCGTATGCTCGCTGCGTGTGCCCTGCTGTATGCGCCTGCTCTGTCTGGGCCAGCACTAAACTAGGTGCTGAGTGTGCAACAAACATTGCCCGAGTCAAATGGATTCTGCCCTCCCGAGCTTCCAGTTCTGTGGTGAAGACTGGTACAAAGCACTACAGAAACAGGGGACAGTGATAGCCCCAAATCCACTCTTGACATGGGCGAGGCTGGGAGCAGAGGCCTGTGGTTGACTTCGGTATGCTGTGGAATGGAGCCACAGGACATGACTTGTTGTTCGATTAGACATGCTAGATTATCTCCTGAAGCAGAGAAATAAAGCAAAGATTAAATGGATGGATTTGTCTGTCAAAATTATGAATGCAAAAAATAACCTAGAAAATACTGGAGTAGCTATATCTGAATAGGGGCCAGGATAAGCTAATGGACAAGAAAGCCTATTAACCCTGAACTCCCACTGAAATCCAAAAGTTCTACTGAATCTCAACTCCATTTGAGATTTCAGTGTGCATATTCAAGGTTATAAATATAGGGAAGGCATGGGATGTGTAGCTCAGTGGTAGAGTACTTACCCAGCACAAGCAAGGACCAGGGTTCAATCCCCAGCACCATGAAAGAAAGAGAAAGAAGGAGAGAGAGAGAGAGAGAGAGAGAGAGAGAGAGAGAGAGGAGGGGAAGGGGGGGGAGGGGAGGGGAGGGGAAGAGATGGGATAGGAAGAGAAGGGGTGGGGAGGGAGGAAAGGAAAGATAATTACAGGGACATTGTTAGTATGAATTCTATATTAGACAGTGTAATGGGTATGGAGCCTGCAAATGCCACTGTGATGGTGCTCTTCAGTTGTCTTCTGGTAAGTAAGGGAAAAGAAGCTGGAATACTCACTTAGAAGATAACTAGGTAGCATTTTCAACATTGTTGGAATGGGCAGATAGTAACAGAGGATGCAAGCTGGTGTATACAAAAGATCAAGGCAGAGCCAGGAGACAAGGTTCTCTCCCAAGTCCATGTCTAATTCGGTATTACTGTCAGCATATCACTTACCTCTTCTCTTCAGCTTAGTTTCCTGACCTGTGAAGAAACAAAGGTTACTTCCAGGTCCTAGTCCTATGAACTTAGGTCCAATAGAGAAAGGGTCTCTTGCAAAACTCCCTCTCATTTATCTGGCCACAGTTACCCTTCCTACAGAGCCTTTCAGTGGGAATAGAACTCCATCTACTTGTGTTAGGCCTGCACTATGGGATAAGGTATTCCCTGGCAGACTCCGAATCTTTAGGAGAAGACCTGTTGAAAGAAAGTCAAATGCTGAGGCCCATTTAGGGAGTGTCCCTTAGAAACAAGATCTGTTTTCTTAGTAATGGGGAGCGCCCACTGCTTTTAGGCACACTCTGCCATCTTCGGCTGAGCTAATGCCCTCATTTGCCTCCAGCTGAACCTCTGGGGAACATAACTGCTGCCTCATTCTGACTCACTGGGCCTTGCCATGCAGCAACCAGGGACCATCCTTACCTGGAGATCTCTGACCTGCTTTCTCTGAGGTGTCATGAGGCACTATGGGACACAGACTTTCTCTCTGTGGTTGAAATCCTTCAGCTCAGCTTGGACCCTCAGAAGCCACAGAACAGCAGTCACAGTAAGGGCTTCCCTGCTTCTGCTAACTCTTCTGGAGATGTTAAGAGAGGCACACCTGGGAGCTCAGGCCCCGTGAAGCCCCAGCATGCTGTGCTATCCAGAAATAGCCAGCTGGGAATGACAGTAGGAAGGGCACCCGCACTCTGAACTCAGATTAGCCCATCCTGACTGGCCCCAGCACAGCAATGTCCTGTAGTGCAGAGCTGCTGGAGTCCCATGTCCTGGGCTGCATTTCATTCCCTCACTCAGGCTGCCTTCCCCTCTGCAGACTCTCTCCACTGAGTGCACTCCTACTTCTGATGCTCAGCCCAAGCAGCACCTCCCCGGGAAGAAGTCTGTGCTCACCATCCCTGACTGCAGTAGATGCCTGTTATGGTGCAGCCCTAATGTCCTGTGGATGGTCTGGGCTCATCCCACACTACTACCTAATGCCTTGCCACCTCTCCCAGACTGTGAGCTTCTTGTGGACCAGAACTTACTGTATCCATCTCTTTTCCTGTCCAAAACCTAACACAACTGTATTTTTTTGGGGTGCAGACAAATGATCTGGACTTCCCATTTCTTAACGGCAGGCTCTGGACAACTTACTGCACACCTCTGAGCATCAGCTTTCTTGTCTGTAGATTGGAGAGAAGCATTCATGTTTTACTGGGCTATTGTTCACATTGTTCTGCGGTGCTATCCTACGGGCACAGAGAGCTAATTCACCGAGGGCTGTGGATCCACACAATGTGAGAAAGAAAGAAAAGAAGCAAGATCATTTGAGAACAATAAAATCTGCTCTGCCAACCTCAGTCAGTCTGCAGAACCTTTTCTCCATAGATTACTGCTCCAGTGGGTAGCTTCCTCACTACAAAAGCAGCCCAGAAGCCTCCCATCCTCCTCTCCCTGCCACCTTCCTTCTCTGCCCCCTCCTCCCTTCTTCTTCTCTTCCCTCTCCTGCTGTCTCATGATGGGGATGGAACCTCAGCACCTTGTGCATGTTAAGCAAGCACTCTGGCATTGAGCTACACCCTAGCCCTCTT
>PVKA01030228.1:0-27514 GCA_004027165.1 Ctenomys sociabilis
TTTTTTTTTTTTTTTTTTTTTTTTTTTTTTTTTTTTTTTTTTTTTTTTTTTTTTTTTTTTTTTTTTTTTTTTTTTTTTTTTTTTTTTTTTTTTTTTTTTTTTTTTTTTTTTTTTTTTTTTTTTTTTTTTTTTTTTTTTTTTTTTTTTTTTTTTTTTTTTTTTTTTTTTTTATTCATGTCTTCTTTAGAGGTAGCTACTAATTATTTTTCTGCAGAATTTCTTCCAAGTTGCATTTCCTCTGTATATTTCTGGAATTGTTCCTGCATTTCTGATGCCATGATTTCAAATAATTTTTTTGATTTCAGAAATTATTTTTGCGTTTAGTTCCTCATGACCTTTCTGCTGTTCTTTCTTTGAGTCAGCCTGGTGTCTCAGGCCATTTGCTCTCTCTCGGCAGGTTTTAGGGTGAGATCCCAGACATTGTCTCCATTGGCCCTGCTGTCTCAGGCTGGTTGCTCTCTGTCGGCTGGCATGTGGGCGGCATCTAGGAAGCTGTATTTGTCGGCCCCACTGTCTCAAGTCGGTTGCTCTCTCTCAGTGGGATTAGGGGCGGGATGTAGGAATTTTCTGGAGTTTGGCCCCATGTGTCAGGTCAGATCCTCTCTCTCGGCAGGCTTTAGGGTGAGATCGGGGAAGTTGTCAGAGTCAGTTCTGCTGACTTAGGCCAGACACTCTCTCTTGGCAGGCTTGAAGGTGGGATCTATGAAGATGCCAGAGTCAGCCCCACTATCTCAGGCCAGTTGCTCTCTCTTGGCAGGCACAGGGATGAGGTCCGGGAAGTTTCTGCATTCAGCCCTGGTATCTCAGGCTGGTCCATCTCTCTTGGCATGCTTGGGGGTGGGATCTAGGAGGTTGCCGGAGTTTCCCCTGCTATCTCAGGCCAGTCAATCTCTCTCTGCAGGCTTTAGGGTGAGGTCCTGGAAGTTGTCGGAGTCACCCTTGCCTACTCAGGCTGGTCTATCAGCAGGCTTGGGGGAAGCATCTAGGAAGTTGCTGGAGTCAGCCCCACTGTCTCAAGCCAGTTGCTATCTGTCTTCGGGCTTGGAGATGAGATCTGGGACATTGTCGGAGTTGGCCCTGCTGTCTCAGGATGGTTGCTCTCTCTCTGTGAGCTTGAAGGTGGGATCAGGAGGTTGCCAGAATCTGTCCTGCTGTCTCAGGCTGGTCGCTCTCCCTCAGCAGACGTGGGGTCAGGATCTAGGAAGTTGCCGGAGTCCACCCTGCTGTCTCCAGCCAGTTGCTCTCTCTCAGTGGGCATGGATGTGGGATCTATCAGGTTGCCATAGTTGGCCCTGCTGTCTCAGGCTGGTGGCTCTCTCTTGACCGGCTTGGGGGTGGGATCTAGGAGGTTGCCAGTGTCTTCCCTGCTCTCTCAGGTTGGTCGCTCTCTCAGCAGGCTTGGAGGTGGGATCTAGGAAGTTGCCAGAGTCAGCCCTGCTTTCTCAGGCTGGTTGCTCTCTCTTGGAGGGCGTGGGGGTGAGATTCGGGAAGTTACCAGAGTCCACTATCTGTCTTAGGCCAGTTGCTCTCTCAGCGGATTTGGGGAGGAGATCCGGGAAGTTGTAGGAGTCAGCCCTGCTGTTTCAGGATGGTCGCTCTCTCTTGATGGGCATGTGAGTGGAATCTAGGAAGATGCAGGAGTCGGCCCTGCTGTCTCAAACCAGCCACTCTCTGTCTGCGGGCATAGGGCAGGATCTAGGATGTTGCCATATTTGGCCCTAGTGTCTCAGGTTAGTCACACTCTCTCTGCGGACCCTGGAGCGTGATCTAGGAAGTTTCTGGAGTTTGGCCGCATGTCTGAGGCTCGTCACTTGTTCTTGATGGGCGTGAGGGCGGTATCTAGGAAGATGTTGGAGTCAGGTCCACTGTCTCAGGCAGGTTGCTTTCTCTCAGCAGGCTTGGGGATATAATCCAGATAGTTGTCAGAGGCCTGCCTGCTGTCTCAGGCCGGTCCCTCTCTCTCGACAGGCTTGGGGTGGGATCTAGGAGGTTGCCAGTGTCTTCCCTGCTGTCTCAGGTTGGTCGCTCTCTCAGCAGGCTTGGAGGCGGGATCTAGGAAGTTGCCAGAGTTGGCCTTGCTGTCTCATGCCAGTCGCTCACTCTCGGTGGGCTTGGGGGTGAGATCTGTGAAGTTGTCAGAGTTGGCCCTGCTGTCTCATGATGGTCGCTCTCTCTCGGCGGGCTTGGGGGTGAGATCCAGGAAGTTGCTGGAGTCAGCCCAGTGTCTCAGGCCAGTTTCTCTCTCTTGGCAGGCTTTAGGGTGAGATCTGGTAACTTGTTGCAGTCAGCCCCACTGTCTCAGGCCAGTTGCTCTCTCTCGGCAGCATTGAGGGTGGGATGTAGGAAGTTTCTCGAGTTCTGCCCCATGTCTCTGGCTGGTTGCTCTCTCTTGGAAGGCTTTAGGGTGAGATTGGGGAAGTTGTCAGAGTTGACCCTGCTGACTCAGGCCATTTGCCCTCTCTCACCAGGCTTGGGTGCAGGATCTAGGAAGGTGCTGTTGTCAGCCCCGTGTCTCAGGCCAGTTGCTCTCTCCTGGTGGGCTTCAGGGCAGGATCTAGGAAGTTGTAGGAGTTTTCCCTGCTGTCTCAGGCAAGTCACCCTCAGTAGGCTTGGGGGCGTGATATAGGATGTTTCTGAAGTTCGGCCATATCTCAGGCTGGTCACTCTCTCTTGGCAGGCATGGGGGCACATTCTAGGAGGTTTCGCAAGTTGACCCTGCTGTCTTAGACTGGTCACTCTCTTTCTCAGCAGCCTGGGGGGCAGGATCTAGGAAGTTGCCAGAGTCAGGCCTGCTATTTCAGGCTGGCCGCTGTCTCTTGGCGGGCTTGTTCATGAGATCTAGGAAGATGCCGGAGTCGGCTCTGCTGTCTCAGGCCATTTACTCTCTCTCGGCGGGCTTGGGGGCAGGATCCAGGAAGTTGTCAGAGTCAGCTGTGCTGTCTCAAGCTGGTTGCTCTCTCTTGGCAGCCTTGGGGGTGGGATCTAGGAAGTTGCCAGAGTCAGCCCTGCTGTCTCAGGCTGGTCGCTCTCTCTCAGTGGGCTTGGGGGCAGGATCTAGGAAGTTTCTGGAGTTTGGCCCCACTGTCTCAGGGAGGTCATTCTCTCTCAGCGGGCTTGGGGATGGGATCTAGGAAGTTTCTGAAATTCAGCCCCGTGTTTCAGGCTGGTCACTCTCTCTGCGCTGGTGTGGGGGTGAGATCCAGGAAGTTGTTGGTGTCCATCCTGCTGTCTCTGGCTGGTTGTTCTCTCTCAACAGGCATGGGGCTGAGATCTGGGAAGTTGTCAGAGTCCACCCTCTATCTCAGGCCAGTTGCTCTTTCTCAGCAGATGTGGGAGCGGGACCTAGGAAGTGCCAGAGTCGGCCCTGCTATCTCAGGTTGGTTGCTCTCTCTTGGTGGGCTTCAGGTGGGATCTAGGAAGTTACCAATGTCTCAGGCCAGTTGCTCTCTCTTGGTGGGCTTGGGGGATGAGATCCAGGAAGTTATCAGATTTGGCCCTGCTGTCTCAGGCTGGTCACTCTCTCTTGGCTGGCTTGGGAGCAGGATCTAGGAAGTTCCTAGTGTTGGCCCTGCTGTCTCAGGCCGTTTGTTCTCTCTCCCTGGGCTTGAGAGCAGGATCTATGAAGTTGCCAGAGTCAGCCCCGGTGTCTCAGGCTATTCGTTCTCTCTTGGCTGGCTTGGGGGCAGGGTGTAGTAAGTTGTCAGAGTCGGCCCCGGTGTCTCTGGCCGGTCACTCTCTCTCGGTGGGCTTGTTGGTGCGATCTAGCGATGGTTTAATTTACATTGCAGTTCAACCAATCCAATTATGAGGGACTGCATTTTGGTTTCTGCACTCTCAGGTTTGTTACTAGGAGAGATTTTCTGTCAAAACACATATAAAACCTTAAAATTTTTTTTTATCTCAATCTGGAGATGAGAAATCAAATCTCTGGGCTCCTTATTTTCATTCATAAGTTTGTCCATTTACTCTAAGACCATTGGGCATCATTATGTTCCTTACTTCAACAAACAAATTCAAAGGTTTCCTGTATGGAATCACTAAATTCCTGATATCACAGGTATTAAATTAATATAAGCAGTTGGATCTACATGACACATTAGTTTAAACAGCTCATGCCAAAGAGTATCAACATGGTCCTTAATACCAGGAGAGATAATGGTGTTTTTATCTCATGAAATCTTGGAGTGAACTCCAGAAATTCTCAAAGGCATTAAAAATGCCATCACTATAATTGTATTTCTCGAACGCTCTCCTGGTACCATATTCTGTCTTAGTCAGTTTTACTAGAGGAAAGGATATAATACAAAGAACAGATATAACACAAGATGTACAACACAGTTGGATGAGAAAGTGTGCAGAGAATATTTGCACACCCAAATTGGAGGATGCAGTCCAATGCTCTGAAGTTCGCTGCAGTGATTCCGTGTAAGTCGCTATCCATCAGCCACTGGATCTGCAACAGAAGGCTGTAGAATCTGTGATAGAAGCAGAAGAGTCTGTGATGAAAAACTGAAGGATCCCAGCCAGAGGCTGCTATGAAGGAGATGAAGTCCAAGCTGACTGTGAAAACTAAAGTTCTTCCGAAAAAGCGGAATGCTAAATCCTTCCTCAACCTCTTTATCTACCCTTTTAGTGTTGAGTCACTCTGGGTGGTCCAGGCCCCAGCCTGCAGTGTGCAAACCTTGAGGTGATCCAGCCAAGTTGACACAATGTATCATCCACTACATTGGCTCACATTTCTCCTGTGACAGTGGACTTGGTTGGGCATACGTGGGCTAAGCCAATTTGCTTAAGGCATTGTCCCATGGATATGGAGGCTCAGAAGGGCACAAAACCCCACATACAGAGACTTTTCTGGACTGGTATATTGAGATAATGTCAATCCCCCTGAAACCTTCCTTCCAGTTCAGAAGCTAGGGCAAACAAGTATGAGCCTTTTCCAGATTGGAGGGCTCTAAAATGCCCTAAACGATAAACTTGCACCCCACTGTACCTAACTCCTATACTCTGTTGACCTTGCTCCCACCCTGACAAGTATGGTGCATTCTTTTGTATTCCTCTATCAACTATCTCCCAAGAATCATTTGCTTTTGAATGAGAGGATCCAGAGAGAAATGCAAGCACCAGCTTATGTGGACACACCACAGGATTTAAGAACTCACCTACCATTTTTGGAAAAATGTTGTCATTTCACTAGTTCCTCTTGGTGAAAATCCTGATTTTTCTCTTTTACAGTATGTACATGATTTGTTGTTAGCCACTGAGTCCTAGGAATTGTGTAAAGAGGGACCAAAGAAGCTACTAGAGCTGTTACAAAATAAGGGGTATAGATCTCTAAGAAAAAAAGCTTCGTATATGTGAAGTTCCTTGAGTTCACCCTGGCAGGGGAAACCCATGCTCTCTCGAGCTCCAGAACCCAAGGTGTTCAAGGGCTACAAGAGCTGAAGACCTGAAAAAAGTTGCAGGAATTCCTGAAAATGGTGGGTTATTATTTTTAGTGGGTGCCAGACTTTGCCTCTATTGCTAAACTCTTGTATGAAGCCCTGAAGGGAGGTAAAAGCCTCCCCTTAGACTGGAACTCAAAATAGCAAAAAGTATTTAAGAATTAAAGAGCCACTAAGAGCCCCCACTCTGGCTTTACCTGATATGACTAAAACTTTTCAGCTCTTTGTTCATGAAAAAAGAAAGAGTTTGAAGGAAAGTTTTTAACTCAGATCTTAGAGCCATGCAAGCACCCCATAGCCTATCTGTCCAAAAGACTGGACTATGTGGCAACATGGTAGCCATTATGTTTGCAGGCCACTATAGTAGCCATTGTATTGGTAAAAGAAGCTGACATATTAGCTCTGGGACAAAAGTTGAGTGTATTCTTGCCTCAACTAGGGAAGACACTGCTGCAGGGCCCTGGTGGAAGGTGGCTCTCTGGCACTAGGCTGGCCTGGGACCAAGCAGCCTTCCTTGAGATCTCACATTTAACTCTTAAAACTGTACAGACCATTAGCCCTGCCTCCTTTCTGCCAGTGTCATTGGAACCCTCAAAACAATTACATGGAGACCAAGCTGAATTGAGGCTGTTTACTCTGCAAGACCTGACATGCAGGACATGCAACTCCCAAGACCCCAAATCCCCAACCCTGTCCTGTTCTAGGATGGGAGCAGTATGATAGTAGATGTATGGAAGGTGACTGTGACTATGGAATGGACAGTGCATTCAGGAACACTGCCTCCTGGAACTTCAGTGCAAAATACTGAGCTAATCACATTCATCTGGGCTTTGAAATTGGAAAAGGACAAGAGACTGAATTTCGTTACAGATGTCAGGTATGTTTACATGTGTCTGGCTCCATCTACCAGGAAAGAGCCCACCTAACTGTAGGAGAAAAAGACATAACTTGTTATAGGCAATGTGGGGACCCATTGACGATATAGATGAGGGTATCACTGGGCAAGTGACTGTAAATCTAAAACTGAGGAGGAAGGCCAACCCATTCAAGGAAACTTCAAATTGGGCCATCTCGGGCTGAGCAAACAATACATTTCCCTCCCTTGCCATAAGTGATAGAGAAGGCTTAGATCTCAGTTCCTCCTCTAGACTCCTGTTGTCTCCTGACATGGGGCCCCAACTTATTTCTACTGGAGTCTGCATACTTATGCTTCAGGGTGCAATGGGAATCTTGCTGGTCTCCAGGTTTTTCCTGGTGAAAATGATGCTGATTTTAACAGAGAAATCACAGTTATTATATAATCTACCCAAAGAATTGCTAACATCACTCCAGGTACTCCCATTACTCAATTGGTAATTTTTTGCCTTGGGAAAAAATGGGAAATTTAAAATAAATACAAGAGTTTTTGGGTTTCCTAATATTTAGTGTGTTTAGCAGATTAAACAAAATTGCTCAGAGATGGAGTTAACTATTGAAGGAAAAGCATTTAAAAGGCTATTGAGTGCAGATGTTTCAGTTGTTACTCAGCATCACTGGCCTGGGGCATCACCTCTGGATGTGGCCATTACAGATTCACTAGGGGTGGGCAAGGTTTCTTATGCCCTAGCATAAGTGCTAAATTGCTAATTTTCAGGGCTTCACAAGGCCATCCTAGATACTGTTTTCCTTATGTTCTTCCCAATATACCAGAAAATTTTGTCAGGTTGTGTAGCCAGTGAGTGAGAGCTCCAGGTCTGCCGCACCAGAGAGACCTCTCTCAGCAATCCCCTTTCCCAGTGATCCTGGGGCCTCAGACCCAGCACAGCTTAGCCGATGAGTGAGAACCCCAGGCCCACTGCAGCAGAAGGACTTCTCCCAGGAAACCGATCTCCCAGCGATCCCAATTCCATCCCGGGGCCCCAGACCGAGAGCAGCTTGGCCAGAAACCAACAGAGGGGAACCGCAGGAGCTGCAGCAAAAAGGAACTGAATGCAACAGCTAGATCCAGGCCAGGCATAATTGGATAATCTCAAACTTAATAGACTGGCACCCGAATCTCATAACAATCTAAGGTTATAGCTGCACCAAAGCTCTACACCAAAAGTCAGAGGTCAGTGCTATACAAAATGACAAAGACAAGGAGAAAAATGCAATCTCAGGTGTCGAGTCCAGCAGTAAGTGCAGAGGACACTAGCTCAGCTGAAATGAATGAGTTAACAGATACTGAAGCAAAGGAACAACAACAGAAAGGTACAGAGGAACTCAGACGAGAATTAATTCCTGAAAAAAAAAGAAATATTTGAATACATGGCATCTGAAATAAAGAATCAAATGCAAAAACATCTGGGGGAAAAACAATGCTCACCCAGGAAAACTGCAGAGAGCATCACTCCAGCTGAAACGTATGAATTAACAGCATCTGAAGCAAAGAAACAACAGCAGAAAGGCCATGGGGAACTCAAAGCAGAAATAATTTCTGAAATCAAAAAATAATTCTTTGTAAAATAAGAATTCTTTGAAATCATAGCATCTGAAATATGGAAACAATTCCGGAAATATACAGAGGAAACCCAACTTGGAAGAAACTCTGCAGAAAAAGAATAACTACCTCTAAAGAAGACATGGATAAAAACATACAGGAGATCAGAAATATGATAGATTCCTTGAATGAGTAATACAGAAAAGAAATAGAATGCATGAAGCAGAGTCAAAGAGACATAGAAGAACTAAAAATATCAATCACAAGTCTACAAAACCGTTTGAGTGAAAACAAAGACAGGGTTTCAGATCTTGAAGATGCTGGTGTAACTAGGGAAAAGGTGAGAAAGGATCTCTTAAAAACATTGAGAATGCAGGAAAAAATAATCCATCTCCTGAAAGATGACACCAAGATGAACAATGTGAGATTAATTGGCATCAAGGAGAATTAAGGAGTCAATACAAATAATATAAAAAGAATATGTGCAGAAGTAATCGTAGAAACCTTTCCAATTATGAGGAAACAATCCAACATTCAGGTAACCACAGCATATAGAACACCAAATAACTTCAATCCAAGTAAAAACACACCGAGACATATAATAGTTAAGATCCCAGAAATGCAACACAAGAATAATATACTGAAAGCTGCCAGAGAGCAGAAGCAACTCACATTCAAAGGAAAACTCATCAGAATGACAGCTGACTTCTCTACACAAAACATGAAGGCAAGGAGAGCATGGAGCAGAGTTCTTCAAGTCCTGTATGAAAACAAATTCCAGCCCAGACTATTATACCTTGAAAAACCCTCTTTCAAGTTTGATGGAGAAGTGAAATACTTCCACGACAAAAAATAACTACAGAATTTCTTGATGACAAAGCCATCCCTACACAGACTACTGAAAGATGTTCTAGAGAGACCACAATGACCAGAACTCTACGAACGAGATCAGAAGGAACCCACTAAACAGGACAAACATTAAAGACAGTATACAAAGGAGTAAACAACAGCAGGTAAATATCATGACAATCATAAGTCAACACATTTCAAAGACTCAATTCATCAATTAAGAGAAATAGAGTGACACAGTGGATTAGGAAACAAAGTGGAACAATATGCTGTATGCAAGAAACACACTTAACTCTAAAGGACATTCATAGGCTCAAAGTCAAAGGATGGAAAACAATACTACATGTCCCAGCACCTGAGGAAAAAGCAGGAGTAGCAATTCTGTTCTCAAACAGTCTCAACTTTAAACAAAGAATGATCAAATGACACAAAGAAGGTAACTATATATTGGTTAGTGGAAAAATTCAAGAAGAGGCGGTAACACCCATAAATATCTATGAACCAAACATAGCAGCATCCAACTATGTAAGACAAATCTTAAGCGTCATGAAAAACTTAATGTCTAAGAACACAATCTTAACAGGAGATCTTAACACACCCTTATCTCAAAAAGATAGGTCAACCAGACAAAAACTTAGCAAGGAAGCAGCAGAACTGAACCAGAGGTTGGAAACAAGGGGACCTGGTGGACATATACAGTGTTCCACCCAACCACAGCTAAATACACATTTTTTTCAGCTGCACACGAGTCATTTTCCAAAATAGACCACATACTAGTCCAGAGGTCATGCGTAAGTAAATGCAAGAAAACAGAAATTATCCCATGCATGTTATCTGACCACAGTGCAATGTAACTGGAACTAAACGATAAAAGAAACCAGAAAAGGCCACTAAATTCATGGAAATTAAACAACACCCTACTCAGCAATCTATGGGTCACAGAAGAAATTAAACACAAAATTTAACAATATCTACAATTCAACGAAAATTGAACCAGAACTTATCAGAAAGAATGGGATGTCATGAAAGCAGTTCTTAGAGGGAAAATCATATGTATCAACTCACACACTAGGAAAACAGAACAGGAACAAATAAACACCTTAATGTTGTGTACCTCAGATATCTAGAAAAAGAAGAGCAAATAAAACCCAAAGAGCAAAGATGGGAAGAAATCATAAAGATGAGAGCAGAAATGAATTCAATTGAGAAGTGGAAAACAGTTCAAAGAATCTACAAATCAAAAAGTTTATTCTTTGAAAGACTAAATAAAGTTGATAAGCCTCTAGCCAACCTCATCAAAAAGAGGAAAGAAAGAATTCAAATACAAGCAATAAGGAATGATAAGGGTGAAATCACTACAGACTCAGTGGAAATCCAGAAGACTGTCAACAGCTACTTTCAGAATCTTTACGCTCACAGAATAGAAGACACAGAGGAAATGGACAGATTCCTCGAAAGATACTAATTACCAAAACTGAACCGAGAAGATATAACAACTCTCAATAAGTCAATAACAGCCAAAGAAATATGAAACACATTAAAAACAGTACCAACAAAGAAAAGTGCAGGTCTTCATGGATTCACAGTTGAATTCTACATGAAATTTATAAAAGATATATTCCCTACACTTCTCAAACTCTTCAATGAAATTGAAAAGGAAGCATCCTCCCAACATCATTTCTGGAGGCAAGTATAATACTGATTCCAAAACCAGGGAAAGACACAACCAAAAAGTAGAACTACAGGCCAATCTCCCTCACGAACATAGAGGCAAAAATCCTCAATAAAATTCTAGCAAATAGAATACAGCAAGTCGTAAAGAAGATCATACACCATGTCCAGGTAGGATTCATCCCAGTGATGCAAGGATGGTTCAGTATTTGAAAATTTATAAATGTATACACTATATTAATAGACTGAAATCTAAATCCACATGATCATCTCAACTGATGCAGAGAAAGCTTCTGACAAAGTCCAACACTCATTCATGTTCAAATTCCCACAGAAAATTGGAATAGATGGCCACTACCTTAATTTGATAAAAGCCATCTATGACAACCCAAAATCTAATATAATCCTAAAAGGGGAAAAGAAGTGAAATCTTTTACTCTTAGATCAGGTACAAGACAAGGATGTCCTCTATCCCCCCTCCTATTCAATATAGTTTTGTAATCATTAGCAACAACCATAAGGAAAGAGGGAGAAATTAAAGGAATAAGAATAGGAAAATAAGAAGTTAAATTACCACTATTTTCAGATGATACTATAGTTTACTTGGAAGGCCAAAATATTCCACCGAGAAACTACTAGAATTGATACAGAAATTCAGTAGCATAGCAGGATACAAAGTCAATACTCAAAAGTCAATAGCATTCCTATACACAGATAACCCACACATTGAGAGGGAAACAATAGAAACAATACCCTTTACAATAGCACTACAGCAAATGAAATACCTTGGAATTCACTTAACCAAGGAAGTCAAAGAACTTTTCACTGATAATTAGAACACCCTAAAAAAAGAGATTATAGAGGATTTCAGAAAATGGAAAGATATTCCATGCTCCTGGATAGGAAGAATCAACATCGTGAAGATGGTCATACTTCCAAAATTTTTGTACAGATTTAATGCAGTCCCTATCAAACTGCCATCAACATAATTCCCAGATGTACAGAAATCGTTCCTAAAATTTATTTGGAACCACAAAAGACCTAGACTAGCAAAGGCAATCTTGGCCAATAAAGACAAGGCAGGAAGCATCACAATTCCACACTTGAAATTTTACTTCAAAGCCTCTATGACAAAACCAATACCATAGGTATTGGCAACAAAACGGACCTGAGGAGCAATGTAGATTAGAAGTCACAGAGGCATCTGCAAACACACTCAGCACTCTGATATTCGACAAAGGGGCCAAAGAATCTTGCTGGAAGATATATAGCTTGTTTAACAAATGGGGTTGAAAAAACTGGCTTTCTACATGGCAAAAATTAAAACTTGACCCAGCTCTATTACCGTGCACTAAGCTAAAGTCAAAATGGATTAAAGATCTAAACACTGAAAGAGAAACACTCAATCTCCTGGAAGAGAAAGTGAGGAACTCTTGAAAACATAGGGGTATGTAAAGAGTTCATGGAGAAACATATATTCGCTCTTGGGAAACACTTTAAAGAATTAAGAACTGGGATCAACTCTTCTTGAGGAGTTTCTGCACATCAAAAGAAATTGTCAACAATGTGAAAAGACAGTCCACAAATTTTGAAAAAAAAACCCTAATAGGCAATCAGACAAAGGTCTGCTCTCTACAGTATTTAAAGAACTGAGATATTAAAGACCCAATTCAGAAATGGCCATCTGAGATGAATACACACTTCTCAGAGGATGAAATCAAAGATGCAAATAAATATATGGAAAAATGCTCCACATTGCTACCCATCTGTGAAATGCAAAGGAAAACAACACTGAGATACCATCTCACTCCAAAAAGAATGGCTATCATAAGAAATCAACCAACAACAAATGTTGGAGAGGTTGTGGGGAAAAGGGAACACTTGTTTACTGCTGGTGGAAATGTAGACTGGTACAACCATTGTGGAGAGCAGTGTGCAGGCTCCTGAAAAGAGTAGGACTGGAAATCCAATTCAAGCTGGCTATCCCCCTACTGGGAATTTTCCCCGAGGAACTGAAAACATTATATCATAGTGATATATGTGTACTCATGTTTATAGCAGCACAATTTGTGATAGCAAAATCTTGGAAACAATGAAGTTGTCTGTCACATGAGGAATGGTGGAGTATTACTCAGCTATAAAGAATGATCAACTTGAAGCATTTAAAATGAAGTGGTGCCACTTGAACATATACTCTTAAGTTAAATGAACCAGACACACATGTGCAAATATTGTATGGTCTCCCTAGTATAAGAAATCAAAAGAAGAAATACAAATAGAAATGTATAACAACAACTAAAAAGAATTCAGTCAGATAGTTAGGGCAAAGTCAATGGCATATGCTGCAGGGTACTAATCAGCTTTTCTTCTGGATGGTTAGCAACCTACATTCACAGAGCAAAAATTGGAGAAACAGAAGAGCCACAAGTTCAGTCAACTGTTTGGCTCTAGCCTTTCATGGTCAGCGAAAACTCAGGGCATAGGAGAACCTGTACTGTAACATCATGAAACTCAGTTGTGCCCCAAATTTTCTGATCAAGGAGATTATGGAGGCAGAGAGGAAAGAGACGATTTATAGTGTGCCTGGGGAGAGTCACATAGAGAGAAAACTTTCTCTCAGGCTCTCACAGAGAGTGAAATTGTCAAGCATTGGCTGTGACTCATCCACAGTGCTGACATAAAGGATCTACAGAATAAGGTACAGGATTGTAAGAAAAACCTTGTAGGGACTTCACTGACTCATCAGAAACAAAAACTACATGTTTTGTTATATAGGTTTTGCTTTATCTCGGTCTTAACCATCCAGCAGAAAAGTATAAAAATGAGGTATATAATACAGGGTCATAGTAATAAGTTAAGCTGTAAATGGGAATATTCAACAACTTCTTCAGATAACTCACTATTACTGTGGAGTGTTGCACTGTGTTGGCTTGTGTGGCCAAGTTCAGGCACCTATAATGGTATAGTGACAATGGAGTGCCCATCTTTGACAGGTCTAAAGTAAAAAACAGGATACAAAGGAAGAAACATGATGTGTTTGTATAGTTAGGTTAAATATGCAGTGCTTTTGCATAATTCTACGAGAAGAAAGATTTTCACTAATAATGTTTGGACAAGATATTATGTCTGCTTTTAGTACTATGGACACACACTAGGGAGATAACAAGTTAGAAAATATTGATTATTGAATCTGCGATATAATTCAGCTAAAAAAATAAGATAAGTATACAGCTACACTGCCTTAATTCGCTGATTGGAGACATCTGCTATAATAGTGTCTATAAGTTTATCATGTATGCATCTTGTATGATACCAAAACATTACAAAAACAGTTTGCAATGTAGTAATTATCAAATCTGTCTTGAAATCGTCTCATTGCTTAATTTGTCTTGAAATTGTCTCATTGCTATTTGTTGTTCAATAAAAAATAAATTAAAAATAAGAATGACTAGTCAAAATTTTTGCAGGTCAGTTAGCAGAGATCTCTTTCAAGAAGAACTAGAAGAATATAGCCCCTCTTTTAGTTAATATACTTGAATATTTTAATATCCACAACTTTTTGTTGATGGAGACTTGCCTAAGTTTTTAGGCTTTATGGCCACTGTGTATTATTTTAAATTAGTTGGCCACATATGTCTTGCTAATGTTATTATTTCTGGGGGAACTGTTGATACAGTTGTTTTAGAGTTTAAAGTCTTTTCCCTATACATTGGCAGTTATTGCCCTAGGGCTGCAGCTCAGGGAGAGACCTACAACCTTGTCAATCTTAAAATTTTTTTCTGATTCCTTCTCACTTTCCTGAAACTTCCTCTGATTCCATCATGAACATTTACTTTTTCCCTCTCTAGCAGCTTTGGACATTTTCTCTTGAAATATCCCTTTCCCCTGTAATAGCTTTCCTATAGGCTGCCATCATTACTTTACTCTTTTCCTGTCTCTATTTCCATTCTGTATTTTCTCTACTGTGAAGCAGTAACTTATTCTTGCAGACTTTTTAGTTTTGCAGTTTGCAGCTGATAACCAAAGGAAGCACAGGCTTGGGGAGGGGATTCAGAATCCCCTCCTGGCTACGATAAGAGAGCAGCTGCCAAGGGGGCTGGGATGACAGGGAAAGGTGAGCAGTAAGCCTCATTAGAAAAGGCAAGACAGATAAGGGCCCATAAGCTGACCTAGTGAGCTTCATGGGTTGTTGTTATCCTGTCATCAGCTCAATGGGGGGGGGGGGAGAGGGAGAGGAAGAAGTAGAGGAAGAGGAGGGGCAGGGAGAGGGAGAAGTGAGCAGCTGGTGTTCCAAAGGGCTGTGGCTCTCCAGGGTGACATAGAGCTCAGGAGGAGGTAACAGAAATCCCAAAAGCACTCCTGCTGATTTACATAAGAAGCAAAATGTAAGGCTAACATAATTTTTTGTAATTATCACAAAATTAAGAAACAAAGTTTGGATTTTTAACTAAACAGTTCCAAGTGGTAGAAAGGACAAAAGTAAGACATTTAGAACTCCTGGGTGAGATAATCAGTTTGACTGCAACTTAATAATGCAAGCACCTTAGGGAATGTAGGCACTTCTGGAAAAGACTGAGAGCAAGCAATTCAGATAGACAAACCAAACAGACATCCAGGCAAGAATTTGGTTTCCATTTCCTTTTGTTCTCTCTGACTGCTTTTCTCACTAATTTATTTATTTATTTTTTTTATTTTTCTGCTTTTTCAGTATTTTTTTTTATTTTTTTATTTTATTGAACTACAAATGTCAATCAGACAGTTTCAAGACACCTTAACAAGACAGATTCGATAAATTAATACATTGCAAACTGTTTTCATAATGTTTTGGTATCATACAAGATGCATACATGATATTATATTTACAGATATTATTTTAGCAGATGTCTCTTATCAGTAAATTAAGAGTGTAGCTGCTTACTTATCTTATTTTTTATAGCTGAATTATATCAAAAATTCAATAATTATTTTCCTAGTGGATGACCGTAGTACTAGAAGCTGACATAATATCCTGTCCAACCACCATTAGTGCAGATCTTGCCTCTCATAGGATTATGTAGAAGCACAGCGTTCTCTATCCCAACTGTACTATCTATACACACACATCATGATTTTTTCTTTCTACACCCCTTCCTTTGTCTACACCTGTCAAAAGTGGGCACTCCATTGACCTTCAACTAACTTAGGTGCTTGAACTCGACACCACAATCCAACACAGTCCAGCAATCTACAACAATAGTGAGTTATTCAAAGAAGTTGTTGACCATAGTCATTTACAGCTCAGCGTAATATTATGGCCCCACGATGTATACTTCATTTTTATACTTTTCTGCTGGATGGTTAAGACCTAGATAGATCAAGACTTATATACCAACACATAAACTTTATATTTCTTATGTGGTCAGTGAAGTCCTCTCAGGGTTTATCTTGTAGTGCTGTACCTTATTGTGTAGATCCTTTGTCTGTGTCATCCATGTGGATGAGTCACGGCCAATGCTTGACCAGTTTGCTCTCTGTGAGAGCTTGAAAGTTTTCTCTTCATGTGACTCTCCCCAGGCACACTATAGAACTTCAATGTCTTTCCTCTGTGGCTCCATAATCTCCTTGTTCAGAAATTTTGGAGCTCACCTGAGTTTCATGATGTTGCAGTACAGGTTCTCCTATGTTCTGAGTCTTCGCTGACCTTGAAAGGCTAGGGCCAAAATGTTGACTGGCCTTGTGGCTCTTCTATTTCTCCAACTTTGACTTGTGATCTTAGGTTATTAACCATCCAGAAGAAAAGCTGGTTAGTATCCTGCAGCATATGCCATTCACTTTGCCTTATCTGACTCAATTGATTTTAGTTGTACGTTTCCTTTTGTATTTCTGCTTTTTGCTTGTTAAACTAGGGAGACCATACAATATTTACACATGTGTGTTTGGTTTATTTCACTTATGAGTATATGTTCAAGTGGCATCCACTTCAGTATAAATGCTACTCCATTATATAGAAATACCACATTTTTTTCAACCATTCCTCATATAACAGGGCCCTCAAATTTAAAGACCCAATTCAGAAATGGGCATCTGAGATGAATACACACTTCTCAGAGGACGAAATTAAAGAAGCAAATAAATCTATGAAAAAATGCTCCACATCGCTAGCCATTCGTGAAATGCAAATAAAAACAACACTGAGATACCATCTCACTCCATCTCACTATCATAAGGAAATCAACCAACAACAAATGTTGGAGAGGTTGTGAGGAAAAGGGAACACTTCTCCACTGCTGGTGGGAATGTAGACTGGTACGGCCATTGTGGAGGTCAGTGTGGAGACTCCTCAAAAGAGTAAGACTAGAAATCCCATTCAAGCTGGCTATCTCCCTACTGGGAATTTTCCCAAGGGATCTGGATACATTGTATCGTAGAGATATATGTGTACCTATGTTTAGAGCAGCACAATGTGTGATAGCAAAATCTTGGAAACAACCAAGATGTCCATCTCACTAATTTAAACTCTTAGTTGGATTTCAAACCAAAACAAATGCAGAGTTGCCCTCTGCAGCCAAAATTCTCCCATATTTTCATCCTGGTAAACAAAGGTAGTGTCCCCCTACCCCCAGCAACAAACTTAAAATGAAATGAGAAAAATGAATTTCATGTGGCCTCTGACTCCAGAGAAAAAAAAAACAGGAATATTTATCTATGAGAAAACAAACTCAATGAGAGAGAGAAACGTGTCAACAATATCTCAGGCATACTCATCTGAGATAGACTGACATAATCTTCCATGTCTGGAAGTTAGGATTGACAAAGAAAACCAGTCTCAGGAGAAGAAGAAAAGCCAATCGAATCTTACCTAGGTCAGAGTAGGCTCTGTTTTTCTTTTCCATGCCATTGCATTCTATTCCTTCAGCCACTTTGGGACAGTTAGCTGAAATCAGCTTGTGGTGCAAAAAAATACCCAGAAGTGCTATGCAGGCACAGAGGCAGGGTGGGCCCCTCCTTTTTTTCCCTGAACTGGGGATTCAACTCAGGCTTTTGTGCTTGCCAGAGAAGAATTTATTACACTGAGCCATCTACCTGGCCCCTTGGTGGGCCCTTTTGCATAAGCATCTTTCCCATGGGGATCCCAGATGAGCCCCAAAATGTAATGGCCAAGATTGGATATAATGCCCATCAGAGACCAAGTTACAGGAATGACATTTATTATAATTAGCCCATGACCAATGTGTTCCCCCTTTCCAAACTGGAAAACATGAAGGACCAGTTCTTGAATCCCACTTTTATAGTTTCTTTTTGTTGCTATGGCAACTGGGCAGGAATGTGGTGCCCCCTATATCCTATAGGTGTAGGGTCACAGCAGAAATGTGATGTCCTTATATCCTATAGATGCAAGGTATCTGGTAGAGGGATTTATAGCTAAGCATGCACAAAATGGGTTCTGTCTCCTCATCTCCTATATGTTTATCAAGTTCTGACAGGGCAGGGGAATGAGGAATGGGGTAATTTATGCAAGGCTACCTGTTTGTAAATTTTTCAGGCAGGGGTCAAACTAAATTGAATTCTACCTCAGACTCTTCTACTTCTAACAGTGAATAGGGTACTATGTGACACACCATCCCTTACACCTCAAAGAAAAGCAAAAGAAATTTACACAAAAAGAAATTCATAATTAAGAGTCAAAACAAAGAAAAACAATATTCTATGCAGTGGGAACTTGAAATAAGCAGGAGAATCTATCCTGTTTTCAAGCCAAAGCTAGTCAAAGGAAGTACACAAAAAAAAGAGAAGAAGAAAACAGAAAAAGGAAAGAGATGTTAATGGAGCTATTTATTCAGTGGGAAATAATGGTTATAAACACTCCAAACCATAGTGACTCAACTTCATAAAACAAACTCCAGTGGAAATAAAAAGTTAGATAAACAAAAACACAATTATATCGGGGGATTTCAATATCCCCTTTATCAGCAATAGTTCAACCAAACCAAAAAATTAAGAATCATCAAAGAATGGTTTGCCTGACATATGAATTAGTTCAACTCCAGGAAGACATGCATAAGTCAGATTAGTACAACAAAATGACTTCACTGGCATAGCAGACTTCATATGCTTCATGATCTTGTCCTTATTTTTAGAACTAGGCCTGTGGTTGCATGATTCATTGTATAAAAATGAGTATCTACCATTGTTTTGCTTCAGTCTGGTCTCTCAAGTATTTGTACTTTTGTTTCCATGGTTATTGCTTTGCACTTCGTAGCAGTCCCCCCATATCATTATGGATTTTCCTATTGCTTCAAGACATCCTGTGCTGACTGAGCACTGCACTACTGTACACTCGTGCGCTGTACAGTAAGCACACAGCAGCACAACTGTGACAATGTCAGGCAGACATACAGACTATTTTTTGCGACTTGTTTGTATCTCTAAGTATCTATAATGTGATGTCCATTTGTATCTCTGAAAGTTTGCAACTTGAATGTTCATAAATTAGAGACTTACTGTACACAGTGTTTCACCAAACAGAACAAAATATGTATTTGCTTTAGTCCTATTTGGTACTTTCTCCAGGACAGACTACATACTAACTAATAAAATAAACCTAAGTAGATGCAAAAGAATAGAAATTTTACCATGCATATTATCAGATCATAGTGCAATTAAGCTGGAAATCAATAGCAAAAGAAACCACAGAAATCATGCAAACATGGAAATTAAATGATACACTTTTGAATGATCAGTGGGTCAGAGAGGAAATTAAGCAAGAGATAAGACAGTCCAAAGAATTAAATGGTGGTGCAAGTACATTATATCAAAATTGATGGGAACACAATGAAAGCAGTCCTGTGAGGCAAGTGTACAGTAATGAATAACCTTATTGGGAAAATACAATGAGCTCAAGTAAATAACCTAATAATGCATCTCAAGGTTTTAAAAAAACAAGAACAATCCAAACCCAGAGCTAGTACAAGGAAATAAACTCTAAACATCAGAGAAATCACTGAGTTGAAGAGATTTTTTAAAGAATAAACAAAACAGATAACCCCTTAACCAATTTTATCAAAAAAAGGAAACAACATAAAGTAAGGAAGTTAGAAATGACAAAGGTGAAATCACAATACGTATTGTAAATTTACCTTTTTCCTATTGATTTCCTTGAGTGTATTATTTGACTTGATCATTACTACTCTAGAATACTACTAAAGTCTTGGTTTTTCTTTTTTTAAAAAAGAACAAACAACGATACTTTCCCATCTTGTCCATCGCATCAGTGTTTGCTTTTTTCTTTTGAAACAGTTTGGCTACTTCCTGTCTGCTTTCCCTCTGAGGAAGCAAAAGTGGCCCAGGCCATCTTGTGAAGAATTAGGAACAGTTTAGAAGCCACACAATTGACAATTTCTCAAATGAGCTGAAAACCCTAAGAGACTCTAACCCAACATATGTAGTGAATACACAGCCATCTCTTCCTTTGCGCTCACAGTGCTTGTTTCCACGTGTGCTGCCCCTGCACTCTCCTCTCTGCAGCACACGCTTTCTATCCAGAGTTGCAACATGAACTCAGTGTCAACACTTGCTTCATTTTCTGGTTCTAAGGATCTTTCCATCACAGCATTTATCAGGGTACTTTGAAGTTCTGTAACATCTCCCACCTAAATCAAAAGCATCTTGAGGGCAGAGGCCATATCTTCAGTAGGCCTGTACAATAACTCACAGTAGTAAAAGATTTAAGGTTAATTCTTAGTGAGTTAATGAGCTAAATTATCATCTCTAGACAAGGATTCTCAGTCTATGTTCCAAAGAATAACTTTCCTCAAGTTCTATGTCAAGAGATTCAATGATTATCTCTCTGAGAAATTAAAAAAAAAAAACTGTGTTATTTGATCAGTATTAAAATCTCCTTAATTTTGCTTTATTCCTATTTGGCAATACTTTTCTCTGACAAATATCAACATCTGATAAATTAAGAATTTCAGTGATACAATGTTGAGAGCATTCTAATAACACAAATTTCTTCTGGGTTATGGAGGTAACTTGTCAGATTCTACTTTTGCATCAGGATACAAACACAACTGTCAGCTAGTCCTGCTTCAAACAAGTCCCCAGGACATGGACAGTCAGTTGAGAGACAAGCTCCAGCTGAACTTCGACTACTGTCTATGGGGTTTTGTCCTATTAGTAGATGAAAATATTATCTTAACTGTTAGAAAGCTCAGTACAAAACTGATTCTCATTTATAATGACAATTCTGGGATCTACATGCATATCTACTGTGTTAAGTCAGTTCTTATTCTGGTTCAATTTATTTATTTATTTATTTATTTATTTATTTATTTATTTATTTATTTATTTATTTTATAGTACTGGGGATTGAACTCAGGACCTTACACTTGCCAGGCAAATACTTATTCTACCGAGTTATCTCCCCAGCCCTCTCATTCAATTTTAATTGCTAATGTTATTTTTATGTTAAGCAAAATATAAATCAATGGTA
Source organism: Ctenomys sociabilis (assembly GCA_004027165.1). Classification (NCBI taxonomy): domain Eukaryota; kingdom Metazoa; phylum Chordata; class Mammalia; order Rodentia; family Ctenomyidae; genus Ctenomys; species Ctenomys sociabilis. Next base: position 20,894 of record PVKA01030228.1, read on the forward strand.
AAATACGGTTTATCTATAAGGATTCTAATACTTCTCAGTATGGATTTTATCTTAACAAATACATTCTAACACTGTCAATATGTATCATAATGAGTAAATTCTAACACTGCCCACTATAGATCAATTTTGCTGTAAGGAAAGCCATTAAGTCACTTGTATTTTTAAAGGACAAGGCATAAGAGGAAGATATAATATTGCTGGTAGCATGCATAAGTTATTCAGATATAATCACAATTAACTTAATAAGACTTGTAGACATTCTAACAGGAACATGATTATGGCATAGAGGGAAACTTTTTAAAACAACTTCTAAATTCAATTCCATTTCTAAGAATTTACTATAAAATATAGATTATGTTCTTTTTTATTCGGTGTTATCAGGGATCGAACTTAGGTCCTTGCACTTGCCAGGTAAGCACTTATTCCACTGAGCTATCTCTCTAGCCCCCCTATATTATGTTCTTACAAATTAAATAAAGTATCTGAAAACTCCTGACTCTATTAAAATACACAATCGTGTAAGAACTGGAAACTCTCATAGAGGCACAGTAGTAGACAGGAGGAAATATAGAGGAGGGTCAATTGCAACATGGAGAAAACACACAAGCATCTTATTCACAGTGCATACCCTAAGAATCCCTGGGCTCTGAAGTCATTAGATTCCCTTCCTTTAGAACATCTAGAACCTCAAATTCTGCTGCAGTTTCTTGAAATTTCAATGTGGATTCCATTTATGGAAGCAAACTGAATATAGCTAAGAACCACTTTTAGTTCCATAGCCTTCTGCTGACATTTCTGCTGTGTGCAAATGATTGCTTGCATTGCTTTGTACAGTGGATGTGTACAAAGTGAGTGTTTGCATGTACAATTCTTCCCTTAACATGTTTTACCAAAAAGTAAGGTCCCACAATGAAAGATACATTATACCTATTTCAGTAAGTTTTCTAACACTTGAACTTATCTTCCATTTGTATGCAATTCCCCCTTTTTTTTTTTTTTTTTTTTTGAGACAGGGTCTCACTGTGCAGTTCAGGCTGGCCTTAAGCTCACTTTGTAGCTCAGGCTGGTCTCGAACTCACAACAATCCTCCTGCCTCAGCCTCCCTAGTGCTGGGATTACAGGCATGCGCCACCACGCCCGGCTGTATGCAATTCCCTTTGACTGTTGAATACAAACTTTCATTAGAGTGCTGAAACTGTAAAGTGTCAGAAGAACTCCTACTTGGGCATGGTGGTGCACACCTCTAATCATCTGAAGTCATGAAGAATGATGTAAGTTTAAGTTACATTTGGGCAACTTAGACTGTCTCAAATTTTAAAAAAGGGGGGGCGAGGAATTTTGCATGTTGGGGATATAGCTCAGTGGGAAGGCCCTAGGTTCAATCCTCAGCACCACAAAATAATTAAAAATTTATAAAAGCATTCCCATCTATCTTACTAATGTCATGTATTTCTGCTACGCTTGCTGAATTTAATATGAGACAGTCTATCTTACATGTCTTCAACTAAAAATAGGCTCATGGCTGGTGTTATGTAAAATCCTGAAAATAATCAATGTTTGCTGACCTCATGCCATGAACAACAATAAAGAGATGTGCACTTAAGAGATTCATCCTCAACTCTACGTGAATTTCTACAGAGCTTCTCAGCAGCAGTGGAAGGTTACAGGTTGGAAGGAAAGTGGTGGTGGTGCGCATGGCAACAGATATCACTGGTGATACCTTTTAACTTTCCACTGACAAAGGTAGAAAAAGACAAATAAAAATTGGGCTAATATTGTTGGAAAGGAGAGAATAGAAGAAAGTAGCATTTAATTAGATGTGTCTAGAAGTACTTTAAGTTTCTGTGCATCAGGAATTCATTCATTAAAAGTACTCATCTATTAAATAGTTCTGAGCTATAGCAGAATCTTGAAAAAATATATGCATTTCTTTTTGGTATCCGGAATTGAACTCAGGACCCTGAGCTTGGTAGGCAGTCACTGTGCTGCTGAGCTATATCTCTGGCCTTGGAGAAAATTTTTAAGTATCCACGTCAGGCCTTAATAGATTGACTGAATCAGCTCTCCAGGGGAGAGCCTCAACTTGTACATTTTCTAAACCTCCCCAGGCCACTGAGATATACAAGCCTGGATGAGAACTAGAGGACCTGGAAGGCCACTGCAGTCTCAGTTCTCATCAACATAGCCCGTTCTCCTCACCGGAAATCTGAGGAGTTGGCCAAAGCAGGAAAAGTAAGAGACAGTTGCTCCATGAATGTTCCTTTTAATATTCTGGGAGAGGGGTAGAATAGGGACTAGTAAATTAAAAATACAGTTGATTTCATTATACAAGTTCCTTACCTCCTGGATTCCAGCAAAACATTATAGGTTTGAAGGCAAAATTTAGACTCTTAGTTGTGGTTTTTGCCTGAAAATAAGATGTCTGTTAATTATTTGTTCAACCCACTTGCTCTCCACCTACCTAATCAACATTCAACTAATGCCCATCTGGCTTCCTCTGAGTTCTCCAAAAATTGCAGGCCACTATATGACTTTCTTTTCTAATTAAAATGTTTTATTCCCAAGCTATGTATGGCCTGCAATCCTTCCAGGAAGACTGCAAGTTCAAACCCAGAGTAGCCAACAAAGTGAGATCCTGTCTCAAAACAAAAATTAACATAAAAGAGTTGGAGATGTAGTTCAGTGTAAAGGCCGTGGGTTCAACTTCCAGTGCTGAAAAGAATTTTCATTCCCCAAATTGAAGGGAATCTTATCTATAAACACAACTAGAAAAATGTTTTTTATAACCAACCAACCAACCAATCACTGGGCTGCATTATTTCTGATCACATTTCTTTCCCTTTTCCCATTTTAGTGAAACCACTGAAAAATGAATCATTTTCATGACTTGTCAACAGCAACAAGATTTCCATTTATCGTAAAATATTGTTGTTATGTTTAAGTTTTAAAATAACTTCTACTTCCAAGGCAATTTTTGCTGTCCTGCATTGTTCTATACTAATTTAAGTTAAAAAAATCCAATCATATACCTTTGAAAAAATCAGAAAAAGATTTATTTTTATAAATTCAGTGTTTTCATAAATACTTGCTATAAGTACATAAAAGAAACATGTGTCCTATAGTATTTCTTTAAACTTGTCAACATTTATAGTGAAATCTTTTAACAACTAAATTATTTAAAATACTGTATTTCTACTCATGAATGTTTGAGCTTCTATATGTGGAAAACTGACCCTACCTGTTTGTCACTGTTAACATGAATGTATTTCAATATTTCAGAAATAAAGTTGATTGATATGCATCTTGTTTTTCACCTATTATCTACATTGTGTGAAAGTAGTTTTGCTGCTATGGATGTGCTTTCAATTTAATCCCATAATGGAGAGCAGTGTTGCCCCTGGCATTTGCAACATTTGGATTTGTGCCATGTTCCAGAAGAATGGTTGCACATTCCTCCTGGCTGCATTGCACAGCCTGCAGGTACTGCAACAAGAGAGACACCATCAGTCAACTCAAGGAACCAGAGACAGACTTTCCATTGCCTCACCCAAGAGGTTATATTTAAATTACATTAATTCTCTTTTATTTTCAGCATTTTAATACAATCCACCTCACATTGAAATTGTTGCCTGGTATCTACTTGCTATTTACCTCAAACAGCATGGTGTTACTGTCACAGGCATCACCACCACATTTCTTTTCTACCAGGAGAGTCACCACTTCTGGATGACCATAGGTACAAGTGAAATACAGTCCTGGGACTGTCAAAAAGATTAGGAAGTTACAGAGCCTTATTTCATTTTTTTAAAATGTATTTGGTACAGGGTCTCATTACACAGCTCTGACTTGTAGCAATCCTCCTGTTTTCAGCCTCTCTAGAGCTAGGATTATAGGCGTGTGCCATCACACTCAGCCTCAGTCACTGGCTCAGTGTGTCCTGGGGTGGGGCCAGCACAGCATGCGATACTAGGGTTTGGACCCTAGTCCCTGCACTAAGCAGGCTCTTAGTCTTCTGAGCTAACAGGCTGACCCCAGAGCTCTGTTTCAATATGTGGAATTATTCATGTAATTGTGAAAATTAAATAGCTGTCAAAACAAATACCTAATTTTCTTCTAAAATACAAAACACTAGCCCTTCTTACCAATTTAATGAAAGAGCAGCTGGGTGATTTGTGTTTGTGCATGTGATGTAAGGGACTGAGGCGTGTGTCTTGTACATACTAAGCAAGAGATCTACACTTGAGTTACCTCCCAGTCTAGTGCTGCCTACTAGAATAGAAAGGGCATGCCTTAGATTTAGCTTACCTTGGGTTTAATTCCTACTTTACATTGTTACTTTCTAGGTATCATTTAGCCTTGTTATGCCTCAATATTCTCACTTTAAAATGAGGATTGAAAGTCTCATAGGACACCACTGTGATAGTTAAATAAGAACCCATGCAAAATATTTGGAACAATTTGTAGAAAAAATAACACCTCAATAATTGTTAGATACTACTTAACAAATACATTTCAATCAAGTAAAATAAAATAATTCAAATGCACCTACTTTGCAGGATTAGGATTATTTCAGAAAGTCTTAAGACTTTTCTCCCATTTTAACATCCCTGTCATTAGAAAGCCACATATAGCTCACAAGAACTATTGCCAAGGGTTCGAGGAGATAGCTTGGTAGTCTAAGTGCCTGACTGGTCCACCCTAAAACCAGGTGAGGCAGGGCAAAGCTATAATTTCAGCTCTGGGGAGGCTGAAAAAGGAGGATCACTACGAGCCTGAGCTGCATCGCAAGACCAGTATCAGTAAAACAAACAAACAAACCAAAAAACCCTAACTATTGCCAAAGCTAACCACAAAATAGTCCGAAATGTAAGACAGTAAATGCCAAAAGACTAAATTAATACTGAGTATAGTGTCTGGTGTCAATGTAACTAAGTTAGAATAAAAAAGATAATGAGAAGCCCTTTAATATTAGGAATAAACTTCTAGACACCGGATTTCATCAGATTCATTTTTAGCCCTAAATTTGTACATTTAAGAAATGCTCAGTGGTGTACTTTGTACAATATATACAACGGCTTTAACACGATACGCAGAATTAAAGAAACTATACACACATTTGTTCCAGCAGTTAAAACATTTTCAGTATTCAATAAAGTGCTCTATAACAGGAAGTATAAGTTGATAGAGAACCAGCTAAAGTTTGTTTTTATTTTGCTGTTCATAAACACCACCTGGGGCTAGACCCTCTCCTAAGGTCTGCCTCTCTGGGTGATGGGAATTCCCCTCCCCCTCCTGCCTCTCTCCACTCCCCCAACCTCACCCTGTCCCCCTCCCCCACTCCTTTTCCCCTTTAACCACTCTACTCCTCCTAAAGCTAGGACCCATCCCCCCCTCCTACCCCCAAGCCCTGGTGGCTCACTTTTCCTGCGGGAGAGGAAGAGGAGACGCTGCACCCTGGCCAAGTCATCGCCCTCACTCACAGCCTTGTGAAGTTTGCACCCAGTCCTGTGAAAAATGCAGGACCTCACGATGTATACTTCATGTTTATACTTTTCTGCTGGATGGTTAAGACCTAGGTAGATCAAGACTTATATACCAACACATGAATTTTATATTTCCTATGTGGTCAGTGAAGTCCTCTCAGGCTTTATCTTGTAGTCCTGTACATTATTCTGTAGATCCTTTGTCTGTGTCATCCATGTGGATGAGTCACGGCCAATGCTTGACCAGTTTGCTCTCTGTGAGAGCTTGAGAGAAAGTTTTCTCATGTGACTCTCCCCAGGCACACTTTAGAACTTCAATCACTTTCCTCTGTGGCTCCATAATCTCCTTGTTCAGAAAATTTGGAGCTCACCTGAGTTTCATGATGTTGCAGTACAGGTTCTCCTATGTCCTGAGTCTTCACTGACCTTGAAAGGCTAGGGCCAAAATGTTGACTGGCCTTGAGGCTCTTCTATTTCTCCAACTCTGACTTGTGATCTTAGCTTGTTAACCATCCAGAAGAAAAGCTGATTGGTATCCTGCAGCATATGCCATTCACTTTGCCTTATCTGACTCAATTGATTTTACTTGTTGTATGTTACCTTTTGTATTTCTGCTTTTTGCTTGTTATACTAGGGAGACCATACAATATTTACACATGTGTGTTTGGTTTATTTCACTTATGAGTATATGTTCAAGTGGCATCCACTTCAGTATAAATGCTTCAAACTTGTCATTCTTAATAGCTGAGTAATACTCCATTATATAGAAATACCACATCTTTTTCAGCCATTCCTCATGTGATGGACATCTTGGTTGTTTCCAAGATTTTGCTATCACACATTGTGCTGCTATAAACATAGGTACACATCTATCTCTATGATACAATGTATCCAGATCCTTTGGGAAAATTCCCAGTAGGGGGATAGCTGGCTTAAAATGGATTTCTAGTCCTACTCTTTTGAGGAGTCTCCACACTGACCTCCACAATGGCTGTACCAGTCTACATTCCCACCAGCAGTGGAGAAGTGTTCCCTTTTCCCCACAACCTCTCCAACATTTGTTGTTGGTTGATTTCCTTATGATAGCCATTCTTTCTGGAGTGAGATGATATCTCAGTGTTGTTTTTATTTGCATTTC